>VURO01005540.1:5269-16457 GCA_015108175.1 Pelvicachromis taeniatus
TTTAAGTGACAAAAAGACTGCAGGTGCATTTTTTAGGTTCTCACCAGAACTCGCCGTCGTCCTGCACGGTGACGCCCAACTTTTCTCTCTCACTCTTGCTCACCTTGTTCCACTCCTCCGAACTGCAGGGAGAGAGCAAACAACAAACAATTTTGTTGTATAAGTGTGTCAGTTTTAGTAAAAGGCCTCACTCTTTCATGACCTGAACCCGTTTGGACCTGCTCGGGGTGTTGCTGACATGTTATCTGCTGTCTCACATGTTGGTTTTACACGAGTAATTACACCAGCACAGAAACAGGTTATTATATCACGCTCACCATTTATTTAACTCGGATTCCAGGGGGGGGGGCAGCACGTTGGTTAGCACTGTTGCCTCACAGCAAGAAGGTCCTGAGTTCAATCCCACCATCAGGCCGGGGTGTTTCTGTGTGTGGAGTTTGCATGTTCTCCCCGTGTTTGCGTGGGCTCTCCCCGGGTACTCCGGCTTCCTCCCACAGTCCAAAGACATGCAGTTAGTGGGGATAGGTTGATTGGAAACACTAAAATTGCCCATAGGTGTGACTGTCTATGTGTGTTAGCCCTGCGACAGACTGGCGACCTGTCCAGGGTGTACCCCGCCTCTCGCCCCAAGACAGCTGGGATAGGCTCCAGCGCCCCCCGCGACTCTGAAAAGGATAAGCGGCTGAGAATGGATGGATGGATTCCAGGGGGGCTCATGTGCTGCACGTGGAGGAGGTTCCTTGATTTTCTTTTTGAGCTCATCATTTGTGACAGCTAATTTCCCCCTGCTCATCATCAATTTATTTCCTCTGTGACGGCAGCACACATTACAGAAACCTTCGCAACCAGTTTCTGGTTAAACGGGACTAACGAAACACTTTTAAGCCTCGAAAAGACCAACTACAAACAGACCATCAGGCGAGCAAAAATCAAGCCTATTATATTTTTAAGTAATCAACATTGTTTTACTGTTCTCATTTAGCTTAGGTGCTGGTACTGAGCCCACCTAAGCAAAGTGCAGATGAAAACTCAAGTCTACCTGTCATAGCTGCTACTTATCAGCAGCGGGCCGTGCCAAAAAATGTGCAACAACGAGTGAGAAGACAGAAGTCGTGATCCATAAAGAACTTCTCTGTCAGAGCATTCAGCTTTGAACCAGCTTCCAGTTTGGATTCGGGAGACAGACACTCGTCTACTTTTAAGATCAGGCTAAAAATGTTTGATAATGCTTGTTGGTAGGGCTTAATCAGCTGTAGCTGAATCCTCTTTTAGTTAATAGGCCTATTAACTATGACTGTGTCTTCTTCACACGTTTTTTCCATCACTCTGTTTTTACACACCTCTCTGCATTTAATCATTAGTTATTATTAATCTCCGGCTCTTTTCCACAGCATGTCTTCGTCCCATGCTGTGGACGGTCATCCATCCTTTTAAAAGCTTTTTGGGAGTTTTTCTTTCCCACCGTTGCCAAGTGCTCGCTCATAGGGTCGTCTGATTGTTGGGCTTTTCTCTATTATTATTAGTAGTAGTATTATTGTCTTTACTGTAGTGTAAATAAAATTGAACGGATGTCTCATCCCTGCGTTACCATTCTGTTTTATAAATCCTGCCCGAGTCTTTAATTGTGAGAAAAAACCCCGCAATCTGTTGCTTTAAAAATGTCTTTGTCACTTAACATATTTACATTTTTATTTTCTGCACCTTTCAGCACACTAGACTTAAAAAAAAAAGAAGCTGTCTAGTGCAAATTTCCTTTCTTAGCTAACCCTAAGTTACCCTCAGAGTACTGCAAAGAAACCCTTTGGGTCCTAGTTATCACATTTACACAAGATTAGCAGATTTAAAACATACAACATTAATTTAAGAGCCATACAGTCATACTAGTAAAATAATATATATCTGCCTGCTATGAAAATGGTGGGACCTCGAATATAGGGAAGAGGAAATATATTTAAGTTATTAACAGACTTTGAGCTGTGACTCCTTATAACGACCATGGCTGTAAAGTTGATTTCTGAGTAGCTGTATCGAGTTCAGACATATGAATCACGTGCGCGTCTCTCCCTCGTGAGCTCTATTTTAAAGCACCAGTCGTGGTATTTATTATCGTGTGAATCATACCTGCACATCAAGGTTTCCTCTGTATTCAGTGTTCAGGGGAAACACAGGTGTTTTTACTGGATGCGTTAGCTCTGTGTTTATGTCTCTGTTTACGATGCCCTGACAAACGTCCAGCGGTCTGTCAGCCTCCATTTACAGTAACGGGTTTTATCAAACCATGAATAAATTATTCAGCGACAGTGAGTGAATGATGAGGGATGACTCACGTCTCTTTAATAACAGCTGTCTCTCTTTCAGCCTTATCAATAATTCAGAGTTTGTTATTATTCGGCTTTACCGCCTCCCTGTTTGTTTCACCGAATTTGCCCGTTCGCGATTCAAAGACAGAGACGAGGAGGGAGCACATTTATTTTTCCATTTTACCCACTGCTGTATGAAGAATAGCATAAGATAAACAGGCGAGCAACGCAGAAAGCACAACCCTGAGCCGAGACATTGTTCTCGAGGACGTCTGAGCTGCTTTCATAAACAAGCGACTCTCCGACTGGGCTGAATTTAGCCGTTCTTCTTTGCTCTGCGGCCCATTAGCTTGATTGCATTTCCATTTTTCATTGTCTACATGACATTTCCCATCGTCCTCCTCTTTTGTCTGTGTCCTAAATGTTATGTATGGATTGCTTTCTGTTGGGTCATTCGGCATTTAATCATTCATCATGTGACGTCTCCTAGAAACCTCGTGAGTCAAATTTTGAGGGACCGGCGCACTTTGGCATTTTCAATTTATGTAATTGGTTCAACTGATCGTGACACGGTCAAGTATCGTATTACGGGCAAAATACATTGTTTTGGGAATGCTCCACATCTGACTCACAGAGGTAAGATGTCTGCTACGAGTAATGATAGATGAAGACAGCTCAATTACCTTTAACAGGGTAGGATTTGAGACTGAGGAGCTTCAGTAGTTTTATCTTTCTGCCTGCAGGTGGCAGTGTTGTGATTACCTGTCACTCCAAGGGCCACTCCACTCCTTCTCCCCCCAAGGATTCCTCATGCGGATCATGTGCAGCTTCTCCGACTTGAAGAACGCCAGCAGTCCGTGACCTAGCCGCACCTTCCGTACATCTGTCACTGCGTAGGCATGGCCTTTGACCAAACCGCAGTCCAGCCGTGCCTCCATGTCCTCTATCGTGGTCGCCTGGAAAGCAGAAAACACAGACGCTTCTGTCAGTCTGGACAAAAGAAAAGAATGCGCTAACAAAAAAGCAGTTCCTCTAGTGGCCACTTGAGGCAGTCTAGAAAACCAAGTAAAGTTGAGTTTGGGTCTTTATGGATCATTTTCCCCATAATAATGATTCTGAACTCATCCACCTGGATACTGGAGGTAGGAGCATAGCTGATTTGGTTTTCAGGTGTCCCAAAACAGGGAAGCTGGAGTCAATCGGTGCCTGCTCGTCCTCATCTGTCACTTTGAGTCCTTAAAGGGACCTCTTCAATGTCTGTTTGTGCTGTTGTTCCCTGTTAAAGGAATTCTCACAAGTATTTTCCCATCCCTGAGGTTTGTGTTTCAGTTTTGGTTAGTTAAAAATGTATTTTTTTGGATTTTATTATATCTGTGGACTACGATGTTTGCAGATGACACTGTGATCTGTGGTGAGAGGAGGGAGCAGGTGGAAGACGGCCTGGAGAGGTGGAGGTATGCACAGGAGAGAAGAGTACGAAAGTAAGTAGAAGCAGGTTTGAAAGTTGAAGATGTAAGGAACAGAGAGATTTTAAATACCTGGGGTCAACCATCCAAAACAACAGACAGTGCATCAAAGGGGTGAGGAAGAGAGCCGAGGCAGGGTGGAGTGGGTGAAGATGATTGTCACGGGCGATTTGTGGCAAAAGGAGAAAGGAAAGGTTTGCACATACAGAGGGCTGGTGTCACAGAGAAGCATGGTAGAAACAGGACAGGGTGAGATGGAGGCAGATGATCTGCTGTGGTGACCCCTAAACGAGGCAGCCAAAAGAAGAAAACTTACAAATATTTAGCAGATGTGTGTATATGCGTTCCACCTGTATAGTTTATGAATGCGGCTTTATAAAAAGCTAGGTGGTGTTAGCTGATATATAAGCACTCCACTCTTTCATCCATATAAGGTAGCCTCTGGCTCTAATAAAAACCTAACATGGTGGCAGACAGAATGCTAAAGCTGGAATGTGAAAATGTAGTCCAAAACCAAAGGGTGACATCATAGAGCTATGTCTGTCTTATATACTGTCACCGACTGCCATGTCAGAATTTTCAACTTGCATACCAAATAAGATTTGGTTCAAAAACAAAATAAAACAAGCTGCAGCAGCCAAAAAGCTAAAAAAAAAAAAGACAAAAAGGTGAGTTCAAAAAGCAGTCTTGAGTAACCAACATCTGACATCTTTTACATGAAATCGATGCTCGCAACAGCTTTATATTATTTTGTTCTTGCATAGAGGTTAGTGAGTCGGCTTGATGTTTTACTACAAGAACTGAGCTTTGTAGAAAAGCTGCTATATTGATGTCTAAACAGATGGTGGCAGGAGAGCAGCAATTCTCAGTTTACTGGAGGTTCAGACAGCATAAAAGATGGACGTAGCCTCTTAAAAGTTAAGTGCCTGAAACCTAAATTCTTTGGCGTGTCTTATCCTGTACCCCCTCCCCTCACCCCCAGCCGGTCCTGTCAGACAGCCGCCTGTCCCTGAGCCTGGTTCTGCCGGAGGTTTCTTTATGGTAGAAGGAAGTTTCTCCTTCCCACTTACTCATAAGGGGTCATCAGATTGATGGAGTTTTCTCTGTATTATTGTAGGGTCTTTACCTTACAATCTAAATTGCCTACAGGAGACTCTTGTTGTGATTTGGCACTATATAAATAAATACAATTGAATAAATTCTTTTTAAAAGGCCAGCAGGGGGCTGCTTATCTTATTATAAAAAGACTTCTGGTTTTACAGAAGTTCACGGGAAAATGGTTTGGGCTCACACTCTAGCTTTAAATCACACTGAATAAAGCATTAAGTTCATTTTGCAATTAGCTACTTATATATTGTCTTTCTACTCAATTAGACTATCTATACCTAAGCACTGTTATCTAACATTCACACACCCACACTACAATGAATGCATCAGGGGCTATTCAAAGTTCAATATCTTGCCCAAGGATACATCAACACATGGACTGCAGGAGCGGGGATCGATCCACCAACCTTCTGATTGGTATACGACCCGCTTTACCACCTTTTAGGGTCAAAAAGAAGGATTATCAATGTTATGCTCATTGGCCAATGACTGCTGTTGTCCACCCTTCATCGTCTCCAGTTTCAAAACGTCAAGATGTCAACGGTGAAAATGCTCAGCTCGAGGCTGCAGAACAGGATTTCAGTAACGAGTGGGTGACATCAGAGAGGCTACATCCATGTTTTAGGCTTCAAAATGACAGTCTTAATAAGAGTCTCTGAGCAGAGACTATTAAGATTTATTTTACTCAAAGTAGTCTAACTTTCTATTTTCCAGTATTGCAAATTGCTGCAGTGAATGTTTGTTATTTCTCCTCCCAAAAACTTTCAAGTGCTTGCTCAAAGGGAATGTAAAGTGCCCTGAAATGAATGTTGTTATAAGTCTGGCGCTATTTAAGTGAAATTAAATTGACCCTAAATCTGCTCCAAGAATACATTTTACTAACAGCAGAAAAAACAGCAGCGAAGGACTGATTTTTGTCTCCTTAAATTATTCAAATTAAAACGGAAGTGCTCGCGAAAATAATAATTTCCTGTGCTTAAATTATGACACACATATAACTTATGGAGACAGAAAATAAATCAAATAAAATAGAGACTAATAGAAACTTCATACACACCCCTGAAGTTGGACTGTTACATTTCCAGCACTAGTCCCTACAGATACAGTTATGTGCCATCAGGGTGAAAAAAACCTTGTGTGTCATTTCAATATAACTCTAACAGCAGAAAAAAAAACCCTAAATGATTATCAGAATGTGATTTTAACTGACTATTCATGTCTTTACATTATAATTTGAATACAAATAGCCATAAATTTGTTCTGTTTATAAATGAGTTTTTATTGGCTTCTCTTTGTCACTGAAATGGACCATTTATTAATCCCCGCATTAACACATGCTTTCTGCTAACAGGAAGCCTGTAACAACACCCGGGTTTGGTTCTTCAAATGCTGAGGACAGGAAAAGACACACAGGCACAAATCTGAAACGCTGTGCACAATGGCACCTCGTTCGCACATTAATTATAGCACAAAGTTGAAGAGCCTTTGAGAAGAGCTCATTCGGAGATTCGGAGATTCCTGCTATCTTTGCCAGACAATTGAATGTCTTCGGAAAGTCAGTCACGACAGGCAGAGGTTGGTTATTCATCCCTGGATTTTAAATCAGAATAGAAAACGTTCTAATTATTAAAGGGCTCTGGGGCGCACGAGGTCAGCTGTGGTGGATTACACAAGTTTCAGACAGCGGGGTTTTGAAATGCTGTTGAAAATGCAAAGTGTGAGCTTCTCTGTGCCTCTGTTTCAAAAGGAACGTGCTTGAATACATCTTTAATTGGCACTCTACCTCTGTGCTACTGCACTTGGATGAAGTGGAAACAGCAGAGACCGACATCCTCTGACTGCTGGAGAGGGATGAGGTTTAAGTTTCAACTAAATTTACTCCATCAACCGGCTGAGTTGCGGTTTAGACCAACATCTTTGACTCTGACCTCTAGTAAGAGATTTTTTTGTGACGTAATTAGCACATGAATTACTGAGTTATGGACAGAAATTGAACTGTAATCCAGATTTTAGTCTTAACAAAGAAAATTAGCTTTGTTCAAGGTTTTTCTTTGGTGCTACATATTCATATATGTAAATCCAACAAAGACAAATATGTTAGATTCACTGGTGACTCAAAATTGACCAGTAGGTCAGTATGTTTTCATTTGTGTTAGTCCTGTGATGGGCTGAAGTCACCTGGGTAGGCTACAAACCCCCGCAATCATTAACTGGATAAGTAGTTAGATGGATGTACTAAAATTAGTGTTTTTAAGTACTACCATTCTCACCCTGATGGAGCAGCTGATGAGACCGTCTCTGTTGTGGACTTTGAGCACTCGTTCAAACAGCTGATTGCGGGCCACCTCATCTGTGGCCATCTGACCCTCCAGCAGGTCCACGGGTTCGGAAACACCACCCGTGAAGTCCACCAGCGCGTCAGCCGTGTTCCCCCCATCCAAAGCCTCGTAACAGCCGTAAACCCTGCAGGAAGACGGAATAATTTCATATACAGTTCACATTTTTTGGGGACTGTCCCGTGGTTACTTCTGACTGGTTAAATGTGGTAACAGAGATAAGGCCAGGATGTGTTTTGTTTTGGTGCTATTTAGTTGGACAATTTTCCAATTTAAGTCTAAAATCGAGTTACAAATACAACTAAGTGTACGTAAGAATCCATAAATCTGTCAAATCAAATTGATGTAGAAAATACTGAGAAAATGGACATCGCATCGAACTGTGCGATCTTTTAACGGATTTATCTCTTTTCTGTGGAAGAACAAAAAGAGCCAACCTGAGCATACAAATGATCTCTGGAGTAATCTGCCCACAGATGTGACTCATAACAACCTTTTCAATATGAAAGACACAAAAGAGCCGCTGACCTTCATACAGCAATGCAGGAATTTTTACACTTAATTCCTGCAGTGTGTTGAATTTTTGCTTTCAACCTTGTGGTAAAAATGTGTGTTTATTAATTTTTAAAAAAGCGAGTGTACTTTGCATAGCTTTAAATTAATTTTTCTAATTTGATATCAATGTTGAGTCAATCCACGTCTCAAACAATGATCTACTTTTGTGTCGTCTTGTTTTATGAGTGTTATAGAGCTATTTGGCTGCTTTGGCGTTTTTGGTTTGTGGACAGAAACCTGCTTAAATGTGCACGTCTCACCTGTTCACTGATAAATGATGAACTTTCTACACGGTTTCAAACAGCTCACACATTTCTGTGTTTTGGGACGATTTCTAGGAATAATGAACGTCACTGTGATGCAAATTAAAGCGTTAATGACATCAATATGTGACTAAAGCCTATGTGACTCCGTACAAGCTCTGTACAAACTCCACTGGTTTATAGTCGAGTTTAAGTACAATCTGCTAGCTCGGATGCTCACTTGGCATAGGCTTTCTCCACCAGGGCGCTCCAGAACTCGTTGCTGTCGTTGGAGTGGCAGTAGACCAGCTGATTGTCCACCGTCGGTAGCCGGTCATCAATCACCACGTCCACCCACTCCCCGAAGCGCCAGAAGCGAAAGTGGAAAATCCCAGCGTAGGAGTCTGGTTTTTCTGTATCCCACTCCTGTTCCTTCCAGTCTGGAATGACCTACACGGTGGAGGAGGACAGGGAAGCAGAAGGCCAGGTAAGCCAAACAACAGCCAAACACAGTCCATGGAGCACAAATAATATCATGATGGAGTGGGCAGGCGAAGCGAGACTACCGTCCCCCTCATGTCTGCTGTTGCGTTCAGGATAAGGGGACAAATTTATAACCTTGGCTTTCTTGGTCATAAATCCAGCTGTAATAGGACATGGGTGAGAGGTAATAACTGTTTGACTGCACTGTGTGTGTGTGTGTGTGGAGGGGGGGTCCATTTTGTGAGCTGTAGTTAGTTTTTTCACAGGGGAGGTAAAACAAATAAACGTATCAGGAATTTCTTGATGATCTCGGGGCTCAGAGCAGACACAGAGCAGTGTTTCCTGCACTGAGACGTGACTCAGTAACCCAAGTTTGAGACCTCGTACCACTTTTTTGCCCTTTTGACCGCTACAGTAACATTACCTGCAACTCATTTATTAGTTTACAGAGCTCTAGCTCTTATTTTCAAAGTTCAGTTGTACTCTTGTAGGCTCAGGTCACTGTTCTTTGATGTCTTTCAGCTACCTCTCCACGGTGAGAGACACTCTGACTTCACCGTACTGAAACCGATCACGGTGGTCGTCCTTCTGGTCTGGAGAGCCCCTGGGCGCTGGAGGGTCCCTTTAACCACATCTGCCGCAGGTGGAGAAGTATTGCATCTACAGGAAGCACACAATGTCTCCCACCACCGCCTAACAGTCTGAGATGATGGAGTTGAAGTCGGTCTACACAAGAAAGCGTGCACACGTGTATGAATGAGGGACTGCACATGTAAATATGCATTTGATATGTAACTCACCATTTAAAAGACTGATACAAACGCAGGCAAAAAAAAGCTTGTATTTCAGTCCTGTCTTTCTCTTAGAATTAAACCAAATATTATCTTAATCCAAAAAAAGTACAAACCACGAGTTAAATGACAATTTTTTTTTTTTGTACTTATATCAATTAAAAGAAAGAAAAATCTGCAGCAGACAGGTTACAGCCTTTGTTGATATAGAAATAGTGCTGTGCCAGTCCAACAAAGTTTGGTTCCTGACGCCACTGACTTCTGAACTATGCCACGGTGTGATTGCTCTACGGAGCACCTTATGAACACCAGAAGTGACCTGCAAAAAGGGAGTCTGTGAAGCCTCTATCAGGATGAATACAGTCTCCCATAAAACCTGCAAATGATGCGGACAGTGTCAACACGTGTGACTGACTGTCCCAGCAGAGGTTCTTGGAGATGTCAGGGTGCGCTAACTAAACAGCAGTTACTGTCAACCCTCTCTGCAGGAGGTGACACTCTGCTGATGGAGAATCTGGCCCCTCCAGAGCTCTGAGAGGCAGCAACAGCTCCTTTTAAAAGGTGAGGAGAAGGAGGAAACAAAAAAAAAAAAACAAGCACCACACCACAGAAACCTCAGAGTCGTTTTATAATCCTTCGGGAAGCAATCTGTCTTGCACTCCACCTTCACTGCTACTTAGTCTCTGTCTCTGCAGCTCCATCTATCTCAGCTTTCATCTGGGGAGTGCTGCTATGCAGCAGCTGAACTCTGGAGGGAAAGTGACCCAACAACTGACCAGAGACACAAGCACAAAGCGCCGCAGGTTTCCCCTGCTGCCAGATAAGAGCAATGAAGAGACTTCAACACTCCCTTCTTCCTATCCCCAGCTGATAGAAGCCCACCCATGACATGCAAGGGACCACCTCACTCTTACGAAGCACTTCTGGCATTCACATTTGTTTTGCCACCCATGCAGGCTTCCAAAATCTAGACGACACTTCATGCACTAAATGTGTTACAGTTAGGAATCTGTATCTAAGGAAGCAGAGAAACAAACGAATGTGACAAACAGCATTAAGCACGGCTCCCTGGGGGCTAACCCTGCACTGTGGTTGCATCTTGTTTTCTCTGTGGTTCTAAGTAAGACCCGCCTCTGCTATGAGTAGTACATGCTCACGTGTAAGCCAGCAGAAAGGAGTGGCGCATAGAAGGGTCTGGACAGAGATAAATTAGGTTCGACATAGCTGCCAATCTAATCCAGCCTTGCAGTTGGTATTGACCTCTCTGCCAGTCAAGGTGTGCGCCCTGAGCATGTCTAAAGAGGTGAAGCTGCCCTTCCGGCTGGACGTAGAGCTGACGGAGGTGATGCGCCTGCGGGTGCAGTCCCTGCAGCAGCGTGGCCAGAAAAGGCAGGAGGGCGAGCGCCTGCTGCAGGGCAACGAGGCCGTGTACCGGCTGGACTTCTCAAACCAGTCCCTCCAGTTCTCACACTGGAAGGTGTGGCTGGCCCAGCCGGGCCGCCTCACCATCATGGGCACCTCGCAGCTTTGGACGCCTGACCTCACCAACCTGATGACCCGTCAGCTGCTCGAGCCGCCAGGTGTTTTCTGGAGAGCAGCGGGCGATGGGGACGACGTGCCGGTCCAGTGCTACGAGGCTGACGCTGACGAGTTCGGCGAGAGGATCGCAGAGCTGGCCAAGGTGAGGAAGGTGATGTACTTCTTGTTTGCATTTTCAGAAGGCTGCAGCCCAGAGACGGTCGACTGCTCCATCACCTTCACGGTGGACAAATAAGACTTGGTGTGTAGGATCTTGGACAGATACTTTGACTCATCTTCAGTGCTTGTGTAGTTGAGGAACCTGCTACTCTTAGGCCAGACCTCAGTCTCCTTTTATGATTTGTCCCCTATAAAATATCAGCACACCCC
>VURO01005543.1:14964-28863 GCA_015108175.1 Pelvicachromis taeniatus
TCTGCCTCCATCCAGGCCGTGATCAGTGAGGGAAAGTTTATTTTGATTGGTATATTACCACTTTTGCCTTCAAAACTGCCTTGTCTTTGCAGCATTGAGTCATCAAGGTGCTGGAAATATTTCTCAGTTGCTGCTCATGTTCCACTTGATGACAAAGGTGCTCTACTGGATTTAGGCCATTTAAGTACAATGAACGGACTGTCTGAGATGATCTGAAGCAAAAGCAGCCATCAGAAGATGGGTAAACTGCTCATGGACACAGTCCAAATGCTCCATATAGATTCCGAGTTACAACACGTTGTTTGGGAGCAAGTCAGGGCACTTTTTGCTTCTCATCTATTCTGTTCTGGTGCATTACAAGTCGTATATCTTTACTAACACATACTTTAGTTATGAATTGTCAACACTTGAAGATTCCCCCATCTGTTCTGAACAAAACGGTGCAAGAATGACCATTCTAGCCCCTACGGTTAGGAAATTATTGGCCATTTGTTCGAGGGCAATCCTCATTATGAGAAACACATTGCAGAAAGCGCCTGCTTGTGTATGTAAGGGCTGCAAGCACACTTGTGGAGCGTTGGCTCCCTCTAGTGGTGTAAAAGGCAAGCTACACTCATTGGCAGTAGCATAAACTTAAAATTTCTTCTGAAATCTTCGCTCTCTAGTCTATATTTATTATGTTAACATTAAAATGTTGTATTTATGTTAAGATCAACCTAAAATACACAATAATATAACAATAACAGCAGCCAGATGCCTCTGCACGGGTGATAGGAAAGGAGGAAGAATAGAAGAACAGTCCGCTCATTCACCTTGACATAAACAGATCATAATGTTCAGTTTGACTTCAGCAGCTTTTAGACCAAAATGAACAATCTTGGACAGGAGAGACCTGGAACAGTTAGGGAGATATCCACATCACCAGACCGGTGATTTTAAATTGCTTTCAGCTAATTAGAACTATTTATTCCAGAGTAAATAAGAGTGATTCTAAAAATCAATCATTTTTGATTTCACCACGGCAACCTTTAAAAAAAATGGCAAAAGGTGTCTCAGTGATGAGCACATGCCAGTCCACAAACATGGACCTGTAGGGCGGGAACTGTTTAACGTATGAGTGACTGAGTTACTGAGTTGACTGTAAAAATATTGGGACCAATGAATGCACTACTTAAGCCTTTATTTTTTTTAACCAGCTGCTTATACTTTGGCGGAAAAAGTGACTCATATACAATAATGGATGCACAGCAGGAACAGCCATTGAACAGGAAATAACAAGCTTATGGCAAATCCTATAATATTTGTCATTTGTTGTGAGACGATCTTGAGATGTGAGATACTCAGGAAATACACTGCAGGAGAGTGAAAACTCCGAAAAAGTATTACAAAAACAACAGCTAAACCTGTACGTTAAATCAAAACACCACCTATAAATTATTAATTATAATATGCAAACTTTACTTGTTCTTATTATAAACAGTTTATTGTCTTCTTTTACTAACAAATTGTCATTATTATTGCTTTAAATTATATAGTTTTTCTTGCGTGGCTACGTGTTCTTATAAGATGCTCTACAAATAAAAGTTGTGCTGCACGATCCTTATATGATCCACAGTCTCTGTGGGGCTGACATGCCACACTAGAATTAAACAAATACATAGTGTGCAATATGTCTTGAAGCATGCTCAGTCTTCCAGGTAAGAAAATCCCCAAAAAGTTGATTGTGTTCATCTGGACGTGGCGTTTTCAGTTGGAGAAACGTTTGCAATAGTATGCAATAGTTACTCGGTTATTTAGCACCAGGAGCTCGTTCTCTGCAGTCCCTTCTGCTGAGCGTTGATTGTAAAATTGCCTTATGGTGAATCAGCAGGGGTCGCTGTGGAAATTGCTCTCTGTGGCGAAGAATCCCCGTGTTATGAAAGCTCACACACGTGAGTTTGTAAACAAGAGAGAGAGAGAGTGGAGGAGGGCAGCCATTCTCCCAGCTCAGTAATATGAGGCCCTCTTACTTTCCTTTGGCGCTGTTTGCCAACATCCTGTGTCTGTGTGAAAGCTACACCCTCAGGAGCTCCGTGTCCTGGGTGGTGTCCTCCAACGATGTGGTGGAGGACGGGGACCTGTCGGAGGAGGTCGCCCCGGCGCTGCTGGTGGACAGTGCGGGGCTGTGGAAGCAGGCGTATCCGTCCTCCAACGTCCTCGGAGACAGCGTGGAGAGCCCCGGAGAGCTGGTCAAGCCCGAGGGCGACAGCGCCGCGCAGCTTTCCTCTCGCCTGTTTTCATATCGGTTAGAGAAGGTGAAGTCCGCCAGCAGCTCTCCTCCCCCGCACCAAGACACAGCCAAGACTGCCAGATACATATCTCATTACAGTGACTGGGGGTACCTGGCCACCATTTCCACTCAAGACAAGGTAACGCACACAGAGGGGACAGTGGTCCCGGTTCAGGATTTCTCTGCACATTTAAGCGTAATGGGACAAGCTGAGGAACACGCCCATGTTCTCACTATAATATGAAAAAGATACCCCTCTACCTTTGTTCGTGGACCCTTTGATTTTACACGAAACACGGTCAGCTTTTTAAATACACTGATGAAGATATAAAGCAAATTCACCAGTGAAAATATTCTGTTGTAGTCAAACGCATATGCAGGAAAATCACACCAAGTCACAAGTCCTGAAAATAGCCTTTAAAAAAATCTCCTTACGCAAGATCAGAACTGAGATCACCGCGAAGTGCCTTTTGGGATACACCCTGCCGGCTGTAATGTGACTTTTATTGAGAAATAGCTTCAATCTGAGGGGTGAAGCTCTGCACGGATGGGTGTCCTTCTCCAGCTTCTCCCATCTCAACAAATGAACTCCATCTGTTTGTGTTAAACTATTTCGAAAGGGAGCTCGTGCCTTTGCTGTTGTTGCACTAAGAACTCTTCCCGAGTGACCTCAAGTGTCAATGAAGCTGAAGCTTTTCTGTCAAGCTTTTGGAAACAGTTGATTTCTGGAACTGACTGGTTGTCATTGGGTCATTTCATGTAAAAATGTCATTAATTTGTTTTACAAAAAGGATCTGTGTTGCTTAAAACCTGTGCCTTTATTTACGCATAAAAATATACATTTCTATATACTGTATATAGCACTTAATTTTTTTTTGTTTGTGTGTACAGATCAAAGGTCTTCCCTTTGGAAACATCTTCTCAGTGAGTGATGGACCACTGGACAACAGCACTGGAGTCATCTATTTTTATGTGACTCCGATGGACAACACTGTGGCAGACCTGAAAAGTAACCCCTATGCTTCTCTCACCTTCTCAGAGGCTGAGGGGGAATTCTGCAGGTAACCTAAATGTTGTTCTGTGGGGGGAAGAAACACCTGTCCACCTGATTATTGAGATCCTCTGGCCAGATGCTCTTAGGTCTTGATTTAGACATAGAGGGGATTGGTCTTTTTTTCACAGCCTCTAGACTGGCACTTGATACTGCAGAGTCTATGCAGTCTTAAAGCAGTTCCATCTTAAAGGCCACTTTTTTAGCTCGGCTGTTAATTTCAGTTAAGTTTGAGTACCATTAGGTATTCTTATGTTGTTGTGTCTTTTAAAAGTTTGTTTTTAGTCACATTTTATTGTATTTATTTTATTGATCAAGTTTTTTTTTTAACTTGTTTGCTTTTGTAAAAGCACATTGGTCAACTTTGTCACTTTTAAATGTGCTGTAGAAATAAAATTGACATTATTGTTTATTTATTAAAACACAAAGTGAAATAACAGTTTTATATATAAAAGAAGCTTTCTTAAAAACACGCCCTAATTACTTCAAGAGGAAGATCATGAATGTAGTGAAGGAGGACACGCAAAGGGATCGGTGTGACAGAGGAGGATGCATGGGATAGAGTGAGATGGAGGCAGATGATAGAAAAAGCACCTGAAAGAAGATGTTATGAGCCTCAAACATTTTCCACAAAGTTGACACAGTAATGTTGGGGATTTTGGCACAGTTTGCTTGTTTGTTCTAACCTCAGCTAAATCACTGCTGCAGCTTTCTGAAAAACTACAGCTGTGTGTGTTGCAATGTTGAATGCTTGTGTGTGTGTGTGTGTTCTTTTTAAGGCAAATGGTTTATGATCCAGAGGATCCCAGATGTGCTCGACTCACGCTCACAGGCAAGATGGTGGAGGTGGCCCCAGAGGAGCTCACGTTTGCAAAGGAGGCAGTGTTCTCAAGGTAACAGAGCATGTAGAAGATGTGTTTTCCTTAGGGAAACACTATTTGGACATGTATCCTGATATTTTGCACAATGTTTTAAAGGCATCCTGTTATGGCAAAGTGGCCAGTGGGACACAAGTGGTTCTTCATGAAGCTGGATTTGATTCAGATCTGGCTGCAAGACTGGGTCGGGGGTACAACGCTCATTCCGCTGGAGGACTACTTTAAAGCTACGCCTTTCTGAGAATATCCCTCCACTTGCACAAATGCTGTCTGCCCCACAGATATGACTCCAGTAAGGTGTTTACAAATTCACAAAGCAGAATGTGCAAAGAATGTTTTACATCATGTTTAAAGTCCTGTTTCAAATAATCTGTAAGGCGGGGATTGTTCTTCACACCTACGTTTTCTCTTCTTTCATATCTTGGTTTGTCACACAAGATCAGTTACTTGTGTTAAATGCGTGAATGTATTTATAGTCAATAAATGACTTAAACTCCTCACATGTGTAAATGTAATCTGTATGAAACACAGATTGTTTATTGGTTGCGTGTCTTGTACTCACACTAAGATGTGTTGTTTTTTTTAAGAAATAAAATGAAAATTGAGCATATTATTTAAAGTAAATATAACTCTTCTGTTAGTATTAACTGATTCACACTCCTGTGTCACACTCCTTATTCACACACCTTTTTTTTTTTTTAAACACAAATATGGTAGATTGTGTTATTAACAGCAGAACATAGAAAACACATACAATGTTTAAATTGAGATATTTTACTGCTGCATGGAAAATGCCAGGTCATTTTGAGTTTGACAGCAACTTGTCTCAAAAAACATTGGGCAGCTATCTTTTGCACAGTTTAACCCTTTTAAACTTAATCTTCGAATACGAATATGCTTCCTGTAGTTTAAGTCTAATCATTTGCTTGCATTATTTTCTGCTTGAGAGGGTGCCAGCTGATAACAGAGCTCGTGCATACAAGTTGAAGTTGTGGGCACTAGATGGTGCGCTTAATACGTGTTGGGGGGAAAAAATAGCTGCTTGGTGGAAAAGCAGAAGTTTGACATTATAGAGGTTTCTAGTAATTTCGCAATGAAAAATAGTACTGTTTTATTTTTTTAGGTTTCATCTATAGTCGGGGGTTTGAAACTTAAAAATGATTGTGTTAAAGTTGTACTGAGAATTTAACTGAATTTTTTTCAGGTGCAGCAATAATAGTTTTAAACAAACAAAGATATGAAAATAGCAGTCTTTTCAAAAACCTGGAATAACTGCATTCTCGCCCGTCGTGAGTTGGACACTGTTGTCGACCATCAGTAGCAGATCTGTTTTATTTTGAAAGTTATTACCGGAAGCCCAGTTTGCATACGCTGCCTTATGTGGCACGCTAATTTCTCTAAAAAACCACCTCCGTAAAACCAGTTTATTTATATAATATGTTTTTTGTTTCTTTTTAAAGGTCGTTTTTGCGCTTTAATTCGTTTTAGGGATTGTGTTAGTTGAGGTGTAGAACTCCTCCGCGACAGTCAGCGCAGAATCAGCACCCTGTCCGCTTTGCTTTAGTTTACCCGGCTGCTTTCAACTTAGTGTTAGCTCGTCAGCTAAGTAGCTAACAGGCGTTCTGTCGTAGTGTGCGGGTCGACTAGCGCTGACGGTCAAAACTTGGTGGTTTTGCGGAAGAGGCTCGGCGAGTTAGCCGCACTCTGTCGTGTATTTCCTTATGATTTAAGCCTGCTGTCCGTTGAACCGAAATCAACGTGATTCGAGGCGTAGCCTTTAGGACACCGTCAGAGACCCAGCAGCCTATCCCGGACGATCAGCAGTCACACTGTTGAGATGACATCTACTTGTAACTTGTAGCTTAACGTCTGGCTTTAAAAACACTATGGATTGTATTGGCAACTAGTTCGTTCTTTTTAAACACACAATGTAAGTTATATTGTCTCACAAACAAAGCAGCTGACTGGTAACTGATAGGCTAGGTTAGCACGTATTTTTTTGGTCCCGCGAACAACGAAAAGAGAAGACGCTCCGAGTCTAAGGCTACAGCAGCGCCCCTGTTCCCGTGCGCAGAAGTCGGTGTTCACCCTCCCGGTTAACTGGAGCGTTTTTACGGGTTGAAGCGTCCCTATGCCTGTGCCTACGCCCGTCTCCACATCCTGAAGCCAGAGAGAGAGACGGAGGAAGGGAGGGAGGCAGTGGCAGCTCCGGGGTCCCCGACACTCAGCCGAGGAGAGGCATCGCTGAAATGAGATGAGGCTCAGAAATGGAACTGTGGCCACTGCACTTATCTTCTTCACGTCTTTCCTCAGTCTCTCCTGGTACACAGCGTGGCAGAATGGCAAAGGTAAGTTGGACATTTATGTCATCTCGGTAATCCCCCCCCCTCAAAAAAAAAAAAAAAAAATGTCAGAAGGATCGACGGTCTCTAGACGAGGCCTGGTTAACAAGCTGGCAGGCAGAAAGCTGAAGCATGACCAGCAAGCAGCAATACGTAAGACAGCAGGTGAAGTCATCCATCCCGTGGAACTGGTTTCAACGTGTTAATGCGCAATAAACCGGGTTATCGCTATAATAAATGGATGGAGTTCTTTTGTTTTTAAGCATTATTGTGCCCCATCTCTTGTCCCAGTTAATCATACCCAAAGTGCTGTTTCCAGCCATCCTCAGTAACTTGGGGATAATCTAGTTTGCCCCTGCCAGGCAAAACCTCGAGATAATTACGCCATTCAGTGACATTAGGATTTCTGCATACACGTCTTTAATGACTCTCATCTGAGCATTACATGTCCTGTCAGGCATCTGTGCCTGGTCTTATTACACGAGTGTGACTGTGTTACAGTACACAGCTTATGGCTGAGTGCTTACTTTCCAGTGTGGTGTCGGCAGGAATATGGGCCTTGGTCTTGTTATCAGCAGGGTGTAAATAATTGCAGCCCTTATATAAATTCCAAGCCAGGGCTTCAGGTTGTGATTACTGTGGAGCTTATCAGCGTGATGAAATGCTTTCTGTTAAAGGGAGCAGGTTCAGACTGGTCCAGTGATTATATGAAGGTGGGCGTGTGTGGGGGGGTAGAGGTTATGAGATGATGCCACCATAAATGTTGCACCTGTTGATACAGTTAGTAAGTCTGTATGGGATATACCTAGCTGTTCAATTTGACAGGTGTCACAAGCCAACAAAATTCTAACACTGGCTACCGGTCTTTATATAAATCCTTGACATGTACTGTTTAATTGTGGCTCACAATATAGATGATGTGCTCATCTGCACAAGTTATAAGCCATTAATGTTTCAATTAAAATACAGTACATTTGTCCTTCCATGATTACCCAGTAGCAAGTGTATGAGAAAATTTGTTATTTTAAATTTGACTTCATGCTTTAAAGCTAAACCATCTCTACATCTCATCCCTGTGAGCACAATACCTCAACTGCTCTGTGAGGATACTTCCTCAAATTTGGCAGAAATGGTCACTTGGATGCAAGGATGAAGTGATTAAATCTTTGTGCTCTTTGGCGCTATATAAATAAAACTGAATTGAATTAAACTCCCAAATAGCTATTTTGAGCCTGGTGAAGCTGCGATTGGTGCCAATAGTGTTCAATTTTAACACTCAAATTGTGGTAATTGAATATATGGTTGCGAGCCATGCATGTTTTAGAATTTCTAGCTTCCTTGCAGCAACACTCATATCTAAAAAAATGTTATACTGTTATTGTTAACACATTGTTTATACTGTTAACACAACTAAGTGTTCACATTCGGTTTTATTTGTGAAGCTTGTAAACACCTGCAAGAAATTTGACTTTTGTGTTAGTTACAATAAAATCGCTCACTAATTATAGACATACAATTAGAACAAGTACAAAAAAAGCTCAGCATAGTTAGTTCAGGCTGATTGTTCCTGTTTCACACGTTAAAATATCCACTTACAGTTGTTACAGTCAACGTCTGTAATAAAATAGAAAAACACAGATGTGAAAATGCAACCTGTCTGGCAAGTTGAGCTGATAGTTCTGTTTTTCCTAGAGTCTTGTGGTAACAGAAATCCAAACAATGCTCAGTGGGGAGTTATTATAACATAGATTTGACCTTGTTTTAGAAGGAGAAGAACCGGTGTCATTTAAAACACGAACCATTAACTTATTGTATTCAGTTCGGCCTTCGTAGCAGCATTTAAGGCTGTATGCTCAAAACAAGGATCCTGAAAGTGAACTGAACTCAGCTGTTATCAGTTTTATTACTAGTACTTGTGATTTTCTTAGTGTGAAAACATCTTTGTAGACAAGGGCTACACAGACGGAAGCAGTAATGCTGCTATTTAAAGAAAAATGCTTTGAGCTGAAAGATCTCAACATGCCAGAGCTTAAAGGTTCCCTGTGGAGCATTTGACCTCTGTGCTTTTTTTCTTCTTCTTCTGAGTCGCTCCCTGTTTCTGTTTGTCACATGCACAAGCATGTGTTTGTATGTGCAAGACCTCTCATGCACATGTCAAATACAAACCTACCAACAGTGTCACATAGGTCCACTCATCTGTGGTTGCAGGAAGATGCCAGGAATGTGCCAACAAAGGCTGGAAAAAAAAACAAGATTGCCAGCTAATAGATGTGCATGTAAATGGATGTTGGTTTTTGAGTGTTATTTGTGCTGTGGTGGTCTGGGATTTGTGTGTTTGCTTGCAGTTTTGTATATGAAACAAGCTCTTCTTTATGCTTTGTTGGCAAATTGGCCTTTAATGTGATTGTGCTTTTATTATTTGGAGCATTCCTTTCCTAAATGCTGTCTTTGTGTTGAAGTTTTGTTTATGTCTGCATATGCTAAGCTGCAGTGCAATGACAAATGATACTGAAATGGAGGAAAAAAAGGGCATATTTTAAAGAAAATTAGCGGTTGTTTGGCTCGTTCTGTCTATTGTTAAAAACACCAAACTGTAACTCTGTAATATTTATCAGATCTATTCCTATCTTGCATTTTATAATATTAATTCTCCTGATTAGTGTGTGGCTTTTACATGTGTCTTTCACAAGGGTCTCTGTGCTTTTTCTTATCTTAACACGTGATGTTTTAACACAGTTTGCTTTTCTGTCTGTATATAAATCCTTAACATGTATTGTTTAATTGTGGCTCACAATATAGATTTCTGTTTTTTAAACCATATTATTTCTTACTGTGGGAATACATGGCTTTTACTCTTATCTCTGGCCAATGAGAGCGCTTCTAGTGTTGAACATGAACTCAGCCAGGGAATAATTTTAAAAATGTAAACTTTCAAAACCTCTTTGAGTAGGTGTTTTTCAGTAGATTGGGTTGTATAGATAAATATTTGTAGCTCAAAGAGCAATTTCTTTATTGGTGTTGAAAGATTACCTATCAGTTGGGTTTTTTTTTTTTTCTTTTGCATTAACCTTTGCTTCTGATAGCCTGTTCTGTTGCTGGTCATTTGACTGCTGTGAATGAGCACTGTGCCAGTCAGCTGTCCAAACACTCTACAGTGAATGACTCTCCAGAATGTGTACTTTTCTGTCAGTCTCATTCTTTCCCTAGAGAGAGGCTGCTCTCTGGTATCTCTTTGGTTATATCTCAAATACATCAAAACAACAAGAACAAGCTAGATAAAGACGAATAATATAGGTGAGCTTTGAGTTGGTTGCTCAAACAGTATGGTGAGGTCCTCTCGTTTTTGTAGCAATGAGGAAACGCGTATCCGTGTTTCTGTGTTCCCTCACAATGAGCATGTCATCGGTTCCAATTAGCAAGAGCATTGTCAATTTAAGACCCTTTGATTTTTGTCATTTATCAAATAGTAAAACTGTTCTGAGTGTTATTATAAATGGTTAAGGTTTTGCAAATACATGTAATTTCCACTCTATTTCTGTTCCGTTTATGCATGCATATTTTTTTCCAGATAACAAAGTTTACAAACATTAATAACAACCTTGTCTGTAATCAACCTTACATATGACACCATCATTGTGATTGCCCCCACATGTTGCTTTGATACCTTTTTTCCATTTAGTATTTTTTTTATTTCCTTCAGGCATAGTGAAATCAAGTGTTTGGCCTTTGTGTTTAAAATTTTTACATTTAGGGTGTTTATGCAGTTTAATGCAGTTTTAAATACTGTTTGAAGCAAGGATAACTAAAATCCTTCTGATTTCTGTAAATGATTTATTTAATTCTGCTTGAATATCTATGGAGGAAAAAAGTAAGAGTGGTTTTTATAGTCTTTGTTTTGCATTTCTTGACACTTGACACTACTTGACAGCAGTCTTGTTGTGTTAAGACATCATATGAGGAACTTTTAAAGCCATCTTACAGACTCATCTAATCAGTGTTGTTCTCTTTGAAACAAGTTGAGTGTCTTGGCTGCTTTTACACAGTTGAAGTTACAAAAATGTTGTGTTGCAGATGTTTTAAAAGCACTCAGTGTTTGATAAAGCTGTTTAGGACTTAGCCTGTGATTTTGACACTTCTGTGCTTATAGTTTCAGCTGATTTGCTCAATCTTCAGTGCCACGCACAAAACACCCTATACTTTTGCAAATGGGACTTCCTCCTTGCCTTCCCTGAGTGTGCTTTCCCCTCCCTTCCTCATTGTTTAAAGGCATGGCTTCTTCCATCATTGCTTCAGTCCAAACACAATGGGACAAAAATAGCTTGTGCTGAAGGAGAAAAAAAGCAGGCAGATTCTATAAGGTGGGCTAGGGATGTAGTTTATTAGTTCGAATGGGAGAAGATATGGCTTGCACATTTTAGTTCTTGTTTGTGATATCTGGTTGTGCGTGTGTGTGTGTTTGCTTTTTGGCTTTTGGACTTTGTGAGGTAGGGCAGTCTGCCAGACAAAAGTAGCCTGGAAGGAAGAAGAGTATAAAGACTAAATCTTAAAAGAGAAAGGAGAAAAGCCTGAGGTGGGCTTTTATTATGGAGAGAAAGGCAGATAGTGCTGACATAGCAGAGAAACAGTGAGATGCTGTATTTTATTAATTTTTTTGTGGAAAGTTGAATGTTTTTTTTTCTTTTTCTTTTTTTTTTTTTTTGTTGAGCATACAACTAAAAATATTTTGTATATGAATCTTAGCCTTTTTTCTTTTTTGTTATTTCTGAAGAACATTACGTTGCAGTTTTTAGATATTTCGTATCCCCGATTGTCCTTAACTATAACATACACATACATGTTTTTCCAAAATATGTTTTTGATTTGCTCGAACGATATTCGCGATAGGAGAAGGTTTACTTTTAAAAGGAAGTAGGCAGTTAGATTTTTCCGTATCAGCTCCCTCCTTGTCTTTAAAGTTGCCGTGATGTGTTTTGTACACATTGAGCCATTCTGTTTTTGTAATTTAAGCGGTGAGCTCACCCTCACAAGCATGGCTCGAATCCGTTATCACGGGCAAACCAGATCAATAGCTTTACTGTGCTTTCTGATTTGTAATGATTAATTTTTAGATATAAAAATTCAAAATATGTGCAAACCTGAAAGATCTTTTGAACGTTGTCGTTTTAAAGGACTCCAGTGTTTGCTACAGTCGTCTTGATATCTTTCCACTTCACCCTGTAGTCCATGATTACTGGTCAGACTTCTTTATCAGATGCATTATAATACAAAATGCCCATTATAATTTACCATAGCCAAAGGCAGTGTTTTCAGACTAAATCTTTTGCAGTGCCAAGCTCATTCAGTTTATTGTCATGTAGACTGAAGCATTGAACCTTAATAACATTTGAGAAGAGGTTCCAGTAAACATTTGTTTGAAACATGAATTGATTAAACAGCAGAGTGTTTTATGTTAGTCAGTTAATCTGTATATCAACACATTCTTTCAGCCCCAAAAAAGCTTTTAATGGACTCGAAGCTCCAAGTCCCAATGGATAGCATTAAAAAAAATTGATTGGACACGTCTCTGAAAGTGGAGTTTCCAAAAAAGAGCGCTAGCGTTGGCTGAACGTAGCCTTACAGCAGCCAAGAGGAGGCAGAGGAGTGGAAGTGGGCCGAGTAAGGTTGTGCTCTGAGTTCAATGGTGTCAGACAGCACAATCTTCCATTAAGAGACACGACCGGCTGCCGGAGTTTGTCATGACTTGCAGCACAATGGAGGGAGAACAGTGGGTGGAGGTCAGGAGCAACCATGAGGCCATGGTGAGGAAGCGGAAGTGAAAATATGGGTGGGAAAGTTGCCAAGGGGGCTAACATTTGTCTGGCTTATTCGGATACTAATTCCCTACAACTTTTTATTTTTTTAATACTTAATTTTAGTGAGATGAAATGGGCTGTGGTATTAAAAAACACACACACACACACCAGAAGGATTAAAGCTGGGCTTTCTTTTTGTCTACTAACTGTAGGGAACCGTTCAGGGAGTATCACTTACTACTCAAGGCTCGACTTGCAGTTCTTGTCAGAAAAATACTGCAAAAAATCAATATTACAACTTTGCGTTTGTGTGCGCAGTATTTTTTGTGTGGCATTGTCCTTACTTTTTCTGTGTGAAGATAAATGTTAAAGGATGTTCACAAACTGTTTAATCTAAAAAAAAAAAAAGTTTTAACTGGTGTTAACTAGTGTCAATTAAAAGCAACACTTATTTGATCTGTTATTACCCTAGTATATATAAACAGAGCGGACCAGCAACCCACAGATGATGCTTAACACGAATGTGGTCAAAACTTAAATACTCATGAGTTGTGTCAACAGTTGCATCAACGAGTGTTTGAACAAAGCCACAAAATTTTGTAATGTTGTCTCTCATGGCATCTGCCTCAGTGGATTTGGAATAAAGCAATCAAAATCAGATTTAAATGTGGAGTTTTAACTTTATTTCAATGGGATTGACAGAAATACTGTATTAAGTGTTTAGAAATTGCAGGATTTGTTTTCTGCATTGTCCCCAAGTCCTCAAACTAACATTCTAGTACTAGTACATGGCTTGTTTGCCATTCTTTGCCATCAGTGGCTGATAGCTTGAACTTGTGGACCTTGAGACAGCCAGGCATCTTATAGCTGCTTTGTTTTAGTCTTATGCAACCAAATATGTAGGTAACTATTAATAATCAACCCAAAAACACTTGGTCCTGGGTCTAGTTTACCCAGGGCCATGACAGGTAACTAGATATAGGTAGCGTGACTGATTTGGGTAGCCATTTGTTTGTACACAAATCATCTTTTCATCCTGTTAACATGCGCATTTGTCATGTTGAAGGCGAGCCGTTGAATTGCTCAACACACGTTATCACACTGCATTATCAGACACAGACTGCATGTCATTTGCAACTTGACCATATTCGGTTAGTGATGGCAACAGTTATGCCAGGTTTCAGTGACAACATTTGCCGTGCTTGACAGTTTCATTTTGCAGCATAATTTATGAACAACTTAAGTGAGATAATGTTATCTTATTGGTTAAAACTGATATTGACAGTTTAAATTTGAGGGAATAATTTGCAGTGTTTGTTAATCCAAAACTCACTGCATCTCTAAATGTTAAAAAATTGCAATATTATGGTATTGTGAGTGATGTATGGTGATAATATCGTGTGGTGGAGTGTCTGGTGAGTCCCACCAGACACTGTTCAGATCTGACCAAGTCCTTTGTCTTGCACACAGCAGCTGCAGTGGAGAACCACATGGCTGACAGGTGCACCACTGCAAGGGCTTTATACATGCATAATGCATGTAGACATGCTTTTCCCAAGCTAAACAA
>VURO01005545.1:6982-27475 GCA_015108175.1 Pelvicachromis taeniatus
TCAACCCTGGAGCAAAAGCACACACCCCTGCAGCTTTAATAACTAGTACAAGGGGAAGAGAGATTTTTAACTTTTGGACAGTTAAAAAAAAATCCACTTTATACCGAGTCATCAATAAATAATGTATGGAAGTGAGGATAGAGTTGAAGGGTAAAAGTATGTGCTTTCTGGCAGCAGCCTGACTTCCAGGCTCCCCGTCGATGAGCTCCCTGACAGCTTACTTGCCTCACAATTGATTTTAGAACAACAACCCCAAAGCAATGAATAATTTCATGACCTCCAGAAGATAAATTGTAATTGTTTCTCAACTGATCCAAGAGTCTTTGAACTCACTATAAATTATAAATACGGACCCCCTTTTTTTTTTTTCTCTCCGTACATTCAACATTTATTCACTTCACTGTTTCTCGAGCACTTACTTTGGCGGTTCTTGTAGCAGTGTGGGGGTGTGCGTCTACCGGGGGAAAATCAGTGAGGAACTCTGATAACAGATTGGTAATTTTTCCTCTGATCGTCCGAGCGGAGTACTCGAGTTTAGGTGAAGCTACCCAGCAGGGAACAATATTGTGAGCATCAACCTATAAAAGGAAAATAGAGTGTTCAAGAAATAATGATGGGAAAAACAAAGTCAATACGCATGAAATGAGAATGAGGTCTGCGGCATCAGTTTTCATACCTATTACTTTGGAATCAGGGGAACAAATAAAGAGAGAAAACAGCCTGGGGACAGACAATAACCAGAACACAGCGCATCCTATCAGCGAACACTTCCTGCAAATTAGATCTCAGAAAGTGAGTTTATTTTTCATACCTGCATGAAGGGAATGTCTTTGAGAAGTTTCTTTTTGACGTCCTCCAACCACTGCAGCGGCTCTCTGATAGGAGAGAAGTCTGTCACCACGGCCCCAAAGCTGTGGTCGGACACAAAACCGGGGAGAACTTTCCCCGGAGCGCCGCGCAGCAAGTGGAACTGGATGTTTAACTGTTCACATTCCTGTTATACGGGCAGAAGAGCAAGAGTGAGGGTCACAGGCTTGGCTGTTAGTTCAGGGTCAGTGATGATGTCCCACCACGTAATACCTGTAACTACAACTAGGACTCGAACAAGAAGTGATTCCTCTGGTCCGGTGTAGTACTGCACAACTAACATATGAAATATTTCTCATATTAATCAATAGATACAAGTTTCTCTTTTATTAGGCCATGTTTATAAAAGAATGCATTTTAAATTACGCATGTAAAACAAGAAGCACTCAGAGAGCTCACCCTCTGTACAGTATTTACTTTTAAGCGAATAATATTATATGAACTATGTGTTCATTTTGAAGTTTGTACCTTTGCAACTTCTTCCAGCCCCTTAAGCATGAAGCTGTAATGTCTCAGAGTAGACAGCTCTGATTTGGGCACTGCCAAACAGAAACAGACATGCAGAGGGAGGTTCTCCTCCACGGCGAGCCGCTGGGCATGGATCAGTGCCCAGTTATCTAAACACACAGAGGGAATGCGCACATACGTCATGAGAAGAGACAGTGAGAAAATGCAAACCAAACAGAGGCTGTGCCATTGCTGTACTGCTGGCGGTGCTTCGATGGGTTACCTTGTACTCTCTGATCTCTTAACATCCAGTAGAGGACACCCTTTGAGCCCTGCTTTATCTTTTCAGTATCAGATAGAAAACGCAGGCGCTTTTTGTTGAACTTCATATCTTTTTTCTCTGCTCTCTGCTGCTGCACAAGACTCTGCAGCCAGTCCCCAACTTTCTCCTTCTTCTCCTTGACGGGAGCCAGCTTCTGCTGCTTGGCACGGTGCTCCTCACCAGCAGCTGTAAAGGATGCCTTGCGTTTCTTGCCAGACATGGTGGGCTGGCAGCTGAAGAAACAGGTCAGGAAGAAGAGTGTGGGGCTGCTGGGCCTCTGATGATGGTGAGGTAGAAGCTTTAAGATGCGCCCTGGTGCAGAGAAAGGCGATGTGCTGCAGGAAATCGTATAGAAACAGTGAAACTCGAAATTCAGAGTTTCTGCAGACGTGAGCAAAACAGTTACAGACTAGAAAACTTCATATGAACAAAGCGACACAGCGAACTACAAGCACTGAGTCAACGGGGAAGTTCCTCGTTCAATTAAACGTGTTTATAGTGATTCCTCCTACAGAAACATACCTCCTCCAAATACAGTGCGGCATGAAGGGTGGGAAGCTTCAGATGATACAGGCTCGGCTCGAGTGGAAAACAAAACGTGAAATTAACCGAATAAACAACAAACGGAGTAGCTATCGTGACTGCAGCAGCCAGGCGTCTGAAACCCGTGGCTTTTTCCCTTACACAACCACTTACACGAGCGCGCTGGTTCGGGTTTTGTAACGCTGTGTTTTCGTTTAACTGAACTACACTTCCCACAATGCATGTCTGTGCTGTCTTCACGGGGCATGCCCGGCAGAGGCGGTTCGTGTCGGTTCCAGCGTATACACGAAAGGAGCGGATAGCTAGCACGACTACATTTCTGTCCACTTGGGTTGTTCGCTGTGGTTTGAAGTATGGACATGGAGGATTTCACAGCAGACAGAAGGAAAAGGACACCTGTTCCGGATAAAGTCGACATGTCCTTGGGTAAGGTCCTCACACAGCTATGAGCAACGTTACTAAAATAGACTACAAGCTAATAATACTAGCGCCTAACTGCTGGGAGGCCAGTAGCTAGCTAAGATAGATAAACAGCACTTGTCAGAGGGCTCGCTGTTGTTGACAACTGCTCGTGTAATGATTTTAACAGATGACATTATTCGGCTGAACAAAAAAGAGCAACAGTTAAGAAGGAGACAGGCCAATGTGAACCGCCGACCAGTGAAGAAGAAAGGCCGCTTAATCCAGGGAAAGGGAGTTTCGCAGAGGACTGCAGGACCAGCCCAGAGAGGTGTGTTCGCTTACGTTTTCTCAGTTATTATTAGCTTCATTGGTATGCTTGCCTTTTTCCCATCTGTTTGAAGCAAGTGTACTTATTTAATGTCGCTCTTCCAATATTTACCAGGAGGTGGCATTCCCCGAGGAGGAGGTCCTAAATTGAGAAACAGAAAGGTCCCACCGATAGTGACTCGGCGACGGGGTCAGGGGGTCATCACGGGACTGGCAGCCAGGAGACCAGCGTCTCTGCTGAAGCGAGCCGGCACACTGAACAGAGCAGCATTCAACCAGGTACCGGAGGACTGCACTGAAGGGGACATGAACTATAGTCCATAATACTGCCCTGATATCTTAACTGGCAACCCCTTGTATCACAGTGCTGTGGTTTCATGAAAGCGTGGGAATCACTTCAGATTTTGAAGCCATATTAGAGGGCAAAGCACTGAGAAACCAGACCTGGAACACAGACATGGAGCCATGCTGGAAAATGACGCTACACCTTCATAAGGCAATGTTGGAATACTTCATCAACTTAAGTCCTGCTAGTAGGACAAAAATATTTAAATCTCTTAAATTTGGTTCCATGTACTATGTCTTCCTAAAGTCAGTCTAACTTGCTGAATGTACTAGTAGGCCCACTTTAGAGAAGTGATGTGCCTCACTTTCATCAACACCAGAGGTAACTATTTTTCCTCATCCAGTCACCCAGTCATCAGCATCTGTTGTGTGTTGTCCAGGAACCGCAAACTTTCTTCATTAGCTGCATCCCCTGTGGTTTTTCGACCTGTTTAAAGGCTGTTCCAGAGTGTTTCTCAAGGTGGATATCATGCTCAAGAGGTAGCACACAAAAGTTCAGGAATGTTTTACTTCATTTGAGTTATTTCACATAATCGCTGCAGCGACTGGTAGAAATCTTTTTGGCTGTTTTAAGGCAAACGAATGTCAGGGAAGCATGCGTGCATATTGTAAAGTGCTTTACAATATGCACGCATGCTTGCAAGTCATCCTAAGTAGCTTTAAGTTTCTGCTAAGTAGTACTACTTTCTACCACAGCTGTGTGGTCCCCAGTGTAGGGCAAAAACCTAAATGTGAAGGAAACTGCCTACTTTTCTCAAACTGTCCCCATGTGTGAGACCAGACACTTTACATTGGAGCTCTAGGTGTGCAGACATGGATAAAGGATAAAAAGAAAGATATAATTTGGCAGGGCAGCTGTGGCTACAATGTAGCTTGCACCCATTCACACCCAATGCAGGCCATTTACCATTTATTTAATAATCTTATATTATTCTGTTGTCTGGCTTGGTAATACGGGTAACGTTAGCTACTTAACTGGCTAATGTTAGCGGGATAAGACGATCTTTAGGACCTCCAGTGGTTGCAGAGAAAAACTTTTAATCATTGTTGGTTTAGAGCAGGGGTCTCCAACTCCATGCCTCGAGGGCCGGTGTCCTGCAGGTTTTAGATGTGTCCTTTATCCACCACAGCTGATTTAAATGGTTAAACGACCTCCTCAACATGTCTTGAAGTTCTCCAGAGGTCTGCTAATGAACTAATCCTTTGATTCAGGTGTGCTGACCCAGGGTGGTATCTAAAACCTACAGGACGCCGGCCCTCGAGGCCTGGAGTTGGAGACCCCTGGTTTAGAGCAAAGTTTACTAACAGAATGTGTATAGTAAGGTCAAATAGAGAAAGAAATGTTCTTTTTCAGTCACAATTAATTACCAAAATGCTGCTGTATTTCATTTCTCATTTGATATGCACAGACAAAGAATTTCCACCCTTCCTGATTTTTTTTTTTCTCCATGTTTGTTACACTTAAATTAGATAATCAAACAAATTTTAATATTAGACAGAGATAACCTGAGTGAATACAAAATGCAGCTTGTTAAGGGAAAAAACGTACCTGGCCTCGTGTGAAAAAGTAATTGGCCCTTAAACCCAATAACTGGTTGTGTCACCTTTGGGAGCAAAAATTGCAATCAAGTGTTTGTGATCACTGGTAAGGAGTCTTTCACATCACTGTGGCTCTTTGTAGATTTAAATTATTATTTTTTTTAAATAATTCAGCAATATTGGAGGGTCTTTCAGCCGGAACAGCCCATTTAAGGTCATGCCAAAGCATCTCAGTCTGGTTTGAGTCCAGACTTTGAACAGTCCACTCCACTCAGAACCATTTTTCGAGCCATTCCGAGGTGAACTTTCTGGTATCTTTCCGATCACTGTCCTGCTGCAGAAGTGAAAGCAGAATTCATGGTTACATTAAGTCATCTAGGCACCGAAGCAGTAAAGCAGTGCCAGACCATCACACTACCACCACTGTTTAACTGTTAGTATGATGTTCTTAATGAAATGCTGTGTTTGTTTTATAGACTTAAACCTTCCACGTGATATTTTGATTCCTAAAAGTTCATTACTTTTTTTACACAGGGGCAGGAAGGTTTGGATGTCTTTTCTCCTTAATAAAAAAAATCTATATTCAGGATAGTATAGTCTTCTGAAGTGAAAAAACAGTCCCATATTTTAGCTAACTTTTTTCAGTTGATGTTCCACAGAATCATTGGCTAACAACTAGTGTCTTATTGAAAACAATTCTTCATTTGAGTAAGTCTACTATGCTTGAAAGTTCATGCCCTTCACGTCTCTCTCCAGAAAACAAGACAGAAAACAAGGCCCTTCTTTCAGCGCACTGAAGCCCAGTACAGGAAGCCAGAGGTACAGAGGCGGCTGTACAGGCAGCCCGATCAACAGAGAGCCCTGAACGCCCCATCAGTCAGGAGGCCTTTTCAGCTGCGGCGAAGGTGAGAATGTTTGTGTTTTTTCACTCATTATGTTAAGTTTGATTTCAGCTCTAGAGGTGGAGAGACCAATGTTATTCACTTTGATTCACCTACACAGTTTACACAGCTGGATTTAAAGCATTTTTTGTATTTGTTCTCTGTTGATGCAGACCACTGCCGCCTGTCCAGCAGACTCAGAGGGAAGCACGACAGGCCACATTTCTTTTTCGCAGGGGACTCAAGGTACCTGAGAGGTTACGTAGTGTGTTTGTCGTTTAAATCAAACAAGCAGTGAAGCCGGTTTGCGTGGCCGCGTGGCCTCTACTCATTCTGCTTATTCTTCATGTTCTTTAACAGGTACAAGCCCAAGTGCAGAAACCAAATCCTCGCACGCCTCCAGTCAGAACACGCCAGTGAGTATACTTCTAGCTTGTATGTGCATATGTGAGGAAGAGGAACTCGCGCTGAGGATGTGAATCATTTGGAAGGGAAAGGGCACCATTGTTGTCTGTTTTTGGGGTCTGTGTCTGTTTGTGTAACATGAGGCACCTTTTCCATTTGTCCAACAGGTGGCGCACATCGACAGCCAGCAGTGGAATCCTGACTGTTTCAATAGACAACCCCACAGCCAGGACGCAGCCTGAGTAAGTACTCAGAAGTACACACTGATTTTAGCCCTCGCTGTGAGTGAAATGAGGGTTTTTGCTCGCTGTGGAAAAACTTCAGGTGATCCAAAACGCTGCAGTAAGAGTACTAATGGGGAATAGCTTCGCTCTATTGGCTCCCGGTTTAATCCATGACTGAGTTTAAAATCCTTCCCTTCAGGCTTGCTTGTGGTTTCCAAAAGTAGAATAGGAGGCCGAGCCTTCAGCTATTATCTCTGCTGTGGAACCAGCTCCCAGTTTGGATTTGGGAGCCAGACAATACTTAACTAAGGTTAGCCTTGCCTTTTTGGTAAAGCTTATAGGGCTGGATCAGGCACCCCTGGGTGACTTCCCATGATGCACTGAGCATTTCTCCTCCACTCCGCCTCTTCTCATTTCCTACACGTCTATATGCTGTTATTAAAAGTCATTAAATGTCGCCCACTCTCCTGTAGTTTCTGTTTTGCCCTGTTTGTTTGTGTCTTTCCCCTTGCTGAAGATGTCTTCCTGTTGATAGAAAATATTCCTTCTTTTTGTCTGACTGTCTTCTTTGTGTCTTGTTCTTAGGCCCCCAACAGCTTGGACCCTGCATCCCCCTGCTGCCAGTGTTGCTCCTGTGAAGATGGAAACGGTGGAGAAGAAGATACCAAAAGGAGTGCCTCTCCAGTTTGACATCAACAGTGTTGGGAAACCGGTGAGAGTGTGCTTGAGTGTTGTTTAATCCACAGATATAGGCCCGTTTTGATTCCAGCTGTAGAGTGTTGTAACATCGGACCCTTCTTCCCACAGCAAACGTCGATGACTCTGAACGAGCGATTCCGCATCCTAAAAGACCGACGCGCTGCCACAGCTCAGAGCACTAAAGGCAGCAGATTCGTCACCGTTGGTTAGCCGACGAGAAAGAAGGCACGGGTGATACTCGGACGCTCCTCTGTCCTGCTCAGACTCACACGGCGAACTCCACCTCTCTGATGGGGGGGGCAGTGCGGACCCCAATGCCTCGCTCTGCTAATTGAAGGGAAGGCAATAAACCACAGGACTAACAAGTACAATGTGCACAACTGTGAGGACTTGAGTGTGCAAGAGTTTATGAAAGAGTTTGTTTAAAATAAGCCCCCAATCATTGTTCATATCGTTGTCCTCTGCTGTTTGTATTGTGGACGTTCTGTACTAGAAAAGTTTGAGCCCTCCCCCAATTTGGTCTTAGGACTGTTGACACTACTCAACACTACTCAAGTTGGCTTCAGAGTGTTTCTTTTCAGAATGGGCCTCTATGCATTTGCTAGGATGGAACGTATGTTGTCGTCACCTTTTTGACATTTTTGACAGTTGTTTTGTAATGTTTCTTTAAATAAATGGGTTTCTCTTTAAGGACTGTTACAGCTTCTGATTGATGAGTAGCGCACTATTGCCAGACAAGACTCCCTGATATTGTTGTGTTGGTGTTCTTGCTTTAAAAATCATAACTGCTGTTGCTTTACGACCATAATTACAGCTCACCAGTAAAGTTGAGGCATCAGTAAGTCGGGTGAAGTGGCATAAAGCACAGAACTGGACTATCATATATGGGTTCAAGGTCCCGAGTTATTTAACTCTTTCTCCAACATCCTGCTGGTGGAGGTGCAGACCCAGTTCTGTCATTTAAGAATCAGCTCATATTTGGACAGGTTTGGGAACTATTACAACTGGTCAGTTTAAAAATATGTAGTGTTTTTGCCAGTAGTATTTTATAAACAATACCAACATGGGCTTACTCGATCATGCCACAGTGCCACGTGTCTGAAATACACATGGCACTCAACCCTGTCAGTTCACAGCAATCACTACCAGGCCATGTAGTGCAGCACTCCATCACTCTCGTTCTTGGTCAAATCGCCCTTACACAGCCTGGAGGTGTGTTTGGATTCACACAGTTGGTGTAGAGATGTGGCTACTCTGTGTGGCATTTATCTGGGCTCTAACCTGAGGTGCTGTTAAGTTGCGATTTCTGAGGCTGGTGACATAGATGAATGTATCCTCAGCAGCAGAGGTGACTCTCAGTCTTCCCGTCCTGGGTCGGTCCTCATGTGTGCCAGTTTCATCGTAGCGCTTGATTTTTACGGCGCCACATTTAAAGTTTTAGCAATTTTTCTGACCGACCTTCAGTTCTTAAAGTAATGATGGACTGTTGTTTCTCTTTACTTAGAATTTCTATTATCGCAAGAACCAATCAGCTAACAGTTATTAAATAGTGCTGTCAGCTGTGTACCAACCTGACTTCTGCACATGACTGATGGTCCCGACCTCATTATGAAGGCAAGAAATTCCACAAATGAACCCCGACTAGGAGTCATCGTTTTTTTCTTTGCTACATAATTCCATCTATCTTACTGAAGACCTCAAATATATGAAGTATGTTTATGGATCATAGGGTTAAAAATAATTGTAAAGTAAGCAGCAAAACAAATATTTCTGTCTTTGTATGAATAAGCTTTTGAACAAAAAGGTGAGACACGTCTGGAATCTGAATATTGCTTTTATTTAAATACATTAAAATTTTGCAATGTAACAAAACTATTGGCATATGAAATTCAAACACCATTTAAACGAACAAAACATGGCTCACTTCATTTTTCTGTGACTAGTGTCAGTAACACTAGGTTATTTTTCTCCGCTCGCTGTTGCGCATCATTACCCCCCCCCCCCTCCCCCTCCCATTTACACTGTTCACAGACTATCTTACAATAAGAGTGCTGAATAAAAATGAGGTAAGAAAGTGGTTTGAAGATTACAGATCATGCAGAACATGCTGAACAGCAACAAAATATTCTGTAAAGGAGGAAGTAACAAATGAGAACCAAGAAAGAAAAAAGAAAAAAAAAGGTGTGTGTGCATTTCAAAATCATTTTACACAGCTTTGCATCTTTGGTTACAAAGTACATTGAATGATTTCACGACTACGCCCCTGCCACTGTGCCCCCACCCTGCTTCAGGAAAAACAATGGAAAACTCAAATGTGAGTGAAGTGAGGGGACGTGGCAATACTAATTCACCTTTGCCTATCAAATTTTCACCGCAGGCCTTGAGATTCGATATCGGTGGGTAAAAGTCCATCATGCTATACAAAAATATACACTCAAACTTGATCTGGACTCGAGCCACGAACTGGCACTGGCAGCCGTAAAAATCTCGGTTAGTGTTAAAACATTTGTCAGAATTTTTCTGTGTCTGCCGGCAATGAACAAATATATAAAGCTGTTGGTCTGGGACGTGTGGCCAATCTGTTCAAACACTGGGGAAGAAAAGAAAAGAAAAAAGCAAGAGAGGAAACGAGTCGTCGGGCTCCTGTTAAATAGGTTTTGTTGTTTAAATTGTTCATTAATGAAAAATAGCAGCCCTGTAATAAATACAAACACTTAACAGTAGAACTCAATAGAGTGATGCAAGAGTTGGACTTAGTAACGGCAGCGGCGTGGCGCTCCGAGGAAGGAGGAGGAGAAAAAAAAACACAAAAACACTCTCCCAGTTTTTACTTTACAACATTAAACAGCAAGGCTAAAAAAGACCCTCCCCCCCAATTATCTCATTTAAAAAAATAATTGCTCTCTTTTTGACAATCACTCCCCGTCTGTCCGGCAAACCCCTCGCTTTCCACAACAACAACAACTAGTTTCGGGTCAGGTCACAGGTTGGTTTGGCTCGGGCCGGTCCAAGAAAGGACATCCTGTCTACAAGCCCAGCTGTTAACCAATCTGGGAATACAGCCAAGATGGGAAAAAATGAACCAAACAAAAAACTAAAGAAAAAACCCTCAACCTTCCCGACTCTCTACTCTGAACACTTTGTCTCAGTCCGTCTGTTGCGCTCTTGATGATTGCATTAACACTGGAAAGGCCCACAGTACAGATGCATACACGCACACATTCTAACACCAATTCACAGTCTTTCTCCCTCGCTCTGACACACACGCACGCACGCACGCACGCACACACACACACGCACTGTACTCTTTGTGGTCAAGCTGGTGGCTAAAAGTTCTTTTTAAATTTCACATACACTAATCATAATATGTTGTAGAGAAGACGCTCTTCTGTTGTTTTTTTGTTGGTTTTTAATGCGCTTTCAAGCAGAGGTGACGTTGGGTTGCAGTTGTTGGCTGGGATCGAGCTGCGGCTGAGTCTGGAGCTGCTGGGGTTGGGGGTGGTGCTGAAGCTGGGGTTGCGACTGCGACTGAGGCTGAGGCTGAACTTGAAGCGGCGGCTGGGCTTGCTGCTGAGGCTGGCTGAGTCCTGGCTGGGAAGCCGCGGCGCCCGAGCTGCTGGTCGACTGGGCGGGCAGCTGAGACAGCTGCTCGCTGTTGGCCAGAGATATCAGCACAGCGTTCTCCCTCTCCAACATAGAGTTCCTCTCCTGCAGCTCCTTGATCTGCTCCTTTAAGACCTCCACCTCTTCGCGCACTGCATACATCAGATGGCTTTTCACCAGGTCCTGAACGAGAGTAGAGGGAAACATGAAGTGGGAGCTAACCGGTGGCAGGGGCCATACATTGTCTCATTAAATGTATAGACTCTCTACATTGAACTAATTCCTATGTTTTTAATTAAAAAAAAGAAGCATATATGATTAGTGGTAAAAGGATTACTCACCATTGCCTGTTCAATTTTATTATCAATGGCAACAACATTGGTTCCAGAGGCACTGCAAAACAAAGAAAAAGAGATAAAGTACAGTTTCACAAATAATCACATAACAGTTACTTTCTATATTTGACTCATTCCTGCTTTCCTTTGTGTTCCCAAACAGATCGGAAACACAGAAAATACTGAATTCTATTGAAATGGACAAAAATCCTAACACACGATGCAACGTGAAATAAATCAGAACCCCAATAAAAGGAGCAAAACCAGATGTCACATTGGTGCTCAGGTATTTAGGTCAGACCACAAAAGCACCAGTCACCACTCTTGGTCATGGCCATATGCATTACAGCTCACATCTACGCCTTGCCACCTACAGGAGGAACGAGACCAGACCGGCCACAGGCAACGCAACAGGCTCAGGATTGTGTGAATGATGCATCAGTTTGTTTAACAGCCATGTCAACTGGACTGTGCGGATAAATCTCCAAAAGCAGCTCCCAGCTAACCCCACCGCTGGAAACAAATATTCATGCACTCACATTCACTGATGTCACATCAATGTACAGCTATGATAAACCGCTCTTTGTTCTGACTCCTGTAAATCCATCACAATCCACGTGTGCAGACACAGCTACAACTACGCGGGGAGGATGTGTGGCGCTCTTACGTGCGGCGTGTGCGGTAGGAGGGCAGCGGATCGCATCTCGCGAGCCGGGTCGGGTCCCCAGGGCAGCCCGGTGGTTTGTAGGAAAACGTGCACGGCATGGCGCTGCTGTAGCTCCACCAGCAGCAGCACACAGAAGGTCATCGGTGCCTACCGGAGGCGGTTTAGTTGAGCAAGTGTGACCGCATTTAGAATAACGAAACACGAGCCGATGGGAGGAGAAGTGAGGAGCTGAAGGAGGTGGGGACGCATGTCTGAAATTATTTCTGGCTCTGATGGCTTCATAGTGACTGATAAGTGCAGTGACTGTACTCGGCAGAGCTACGGGGTGCAAGTTAAATGGCCTTTAAAATAAAACTTTGATTCACTGCAAGCTATACTTGCTGATCAAACCAATTATCCCCCACTGTTACATCCAAATGTTACAGAGGCAGCTATAAAGCAGGCATATGCTGTGTCTGCAGAATATGTGCAACAGCTGCACAATAACCCAGTTTTCCTCTGGGACTTCACCTCCCCCATCCACATTTGTTCCATTAACTTTTTCTAATATCTGCTATCTAGCACATGGGAGTAAACATATATACTAGTTTAATGAGAACATATGAAATATCGCTGAAATATTTAACTGTGGATTGATTTACAGACATTACCATCACTGAAGTTATTCTTATCACTGATCACCGTGGATAAGTAACCGAATAAACATTTTAAAATGCATTTCAAAGGATTCATATTAGGATAAATACTTTTTGCAAACATGCAAACCCGCTCTAGTAGAGTCCAATAATATAAATATTGAACTGGAAATGAGCATGAAGGGATTCACTTTAAGTCAGGGGTCACAAACAGCCCGCAAGGACCATATGAGTAGCCCACGGGCCTGTTCTAAAAATAGCTCACTATAACAACTTACTTATTTTTTGTTGTTTTGTTTATTTTTTTAAAATCACAATTGCATTAGTATCAATTTGTTAGAGATAATATATAAAAAAATTTTTATTATTAAATATTAGATCAGCACTAGCTGCTCTCCACGGAAACAGTTGCCATAATCAGGCTCAGTAGGTAGAGTGGTCGCCCCTTGATCGGAAGGTCGACGGTTCGAATCCACCCAACGGCTACCCTGAGGTACCCTTGAACACGGTACCGTCCCCCACATACTGCTCCCCGGGCGCTGGATTGGTGGCTGCCCACTGCTTCACTGAGTGAATGAGTTAAATGCAGAGACTAATTTCCTACGGGATCAATAAAGTATACATCATCATCATCATCATTTACATAGATGAATATGTAAATTATATGTTATCATTATTAATGATAACATATAATTACAGTTAAATTGAGGAAATTTGTTATTTCAGAAGTGTGTGTCAAACTGGTAGCCCTTCACACATTAATCAGTACCCAAGTAGCGCTCACTTTCAAAAAGGTTGGTGAAGTCATTACATACTTTCTCCACCAGGGGGACACGATGAGCTTATCTAGCCAGCTGCACAACTTCTAGCTCTGTGCATACTTGGGTGAAAAATATTTTTATAGCAGTATTTATATATATTATATATTATATTATAGCAGTATTTTAATTATCAATAATAAATTAGTTAATAATATTCCTGGTCTCAGAAAAAAAAGGATCAGTTCAGCTGTAATAAGAAGCAGATCTACACCTGCAACAACAACAACAAAAAAAGCAGCTATGGAAAATCCTGGAAATCAAAATGAGGTACAAAGGTGCCTTCAAATACATGTAGACTCCTACAGTTGTTCTGTTCCTCTACATCCAACTTGTGTGTGCGTGTGCGTGCGGCAGAAAGACTCAGATGATCTTTATCAGCAGGCTGTACTGGGGAAGGAATGTTCCCCATACTTCTGCTGCTGGGAAACACAGTCACTTACACCTGTGTCCTCCACTCCTACCTCTGGTCACTGACCGTTATGATAATGTCAAACATGACTTGTGTCATCATGTCACACAAAGTTAAAAAAAAAAAGAAAATCCAGATTATGAACAAGATGCAGATGGTGCCATCCAGGCTAGAGAAGCAGATCACGCCCATCACTTCATGAAATAAATTCCAGTTTCGGCAGTCAGCACTCGCTCATTAACGGCTCTTTCTGTCGTTCCCTCAGACGTTATGTGACCCCCACCATGAGTGCTTACACAACCAAAACGCTTTAAAAAAGGAAAAGAACATCAGCTTCACCCAGTACCAAATGTGTCTTTAATTTAGACGGGGTGTCGTGCTCAGGACCTCCTATAGCTTTCCTCCCTAACAGGAGTTTTCAATAGGCCTGTGCCTAGAGGAATCTCACACTCTATAAAATACTGAGCCTTAATGGACTCGCTGGGTTACACCCTTGTTGCTTCATCAGTGGTTTTCAGACAGTACAGCAAACAAAAACATGCTCTGCTAATAACAGGATCACACTCTGCAGCAGCACATGTATAAATACAGGCCTGTTTGAATCTGTTAGAGCCCCCAGTTTGCTTATACCCATGAAAGACTCATAAAGTTCTACTTTTGATAAAGACAAACAGCTGGATTTGACACTTTTACATCAAATCAGGTAGATAACAAGATCATAAGACTTGGATCAGCCAAAGACAATAAAATAAGAAGTCAAAATGATCTCTTAAAAGAAAAGAAAGGCAAGTTGATAAAACTGCTGCTTTATCGTAAGGTTTCGTCGAGATGTTAAAACTGTAAATGTGACAGGGATGAGGACAGGAACAAGATGACACATGTTCACAGCTAAGGCCAGATGTTGCACGGATTATAGAGGATACAGTAAATTTCCATATTTTCTGGTTAAATCTACACTTAGGGTGGAAAACTTGGGTCCAACCCTCATGTGACAACTCACATGGCAGAACAAATTTAATGGAGAGAGCCAGATTGTGCAAATTCTATCAAAACTGCTGCAGATTCACTTCCAGCCTGGTTTCAGCTCTACTGTCATCCAAGGTTAAATGTGATACTTCTCTGTAGTGTCTTTAAATGACCTCACTGCAATTAAAGTAGGGGGGTATGAAGTATTTTCTCCTGGGGTTTCCTCCAGCTGGGTTGAGACTATTGTAATCAAATCAGAGAATAAAAAGGGCTGTGAAAACTCTAAACAACCCCATGTGCACTGTCAGGGGAAACATGTGACAAGCCAGCAAACTGTAACTATGGAGACTGGAAAACATCAATAATACAATCAACCTTTATTAAGAGTCCGTCAGAACAAGTGGGTACATTTGATTCTACTCATGACAGTTTGGGCTGCTCCTCGACTATGACTAAAAAATATAGACTGAAGCAGGCGTGTAAAAATAAAATACAAAACAAAAAACCCACAACAAGTCAAAACCATATTAGGACACCATCTGGTATTCCAAGTAAAACTTCCAAGAACAACTGGCACTGAGGGAGGGAGGGGGGGTTGGCTTTTGGGAACCGCACCATCCGTGAGTAGTGTTTTGGAGCACTGGTTCGAGCTCTGCCCCGACACACATGATCTTGTCTAAGTCTCTAGAGCTCCTGTCAAAGCCAAGAACTAGTGCGAGTGCCTGACTTTGAACCAAATCGCATTAAATGCTTGGTTTTGACAGCATTACAAAGCGAGCACTGTATGACCGCTGATGTATGTGGGGTCAAATCCCAGAGGCCTAAAGACTGGGCTCAGATGTAACGGCATGCTAACGAGGGTCTGAACTTACTCCGCCACTGATTATGCAACCGATCGCTCCTGTAAACTTCACTTTCTACACCAACAGGACTGAAGTTTATAAGCTCCCGGCAGAAGTTTGCCATTTCCCTTACAGTGCTAGCTGTAAAACAGGAATGCCAATAAAAAGTCCATTAGAGCCAGAGAGGTTTACACTAGCACCAGGGCAAATGGAGCAGTGGGCATGCATAAGTCATCTGCACATCAAATGGTTGTCATTCCTTCCCTCTGACAGAACTGCTGCCATATTTAAGACCAGCAAGTTTCCTTCAGCAACACTGAAGCAAAAACGCTGTCCATCCCCTGGCAGAGACATGATGACAAGTTTAGAGCTGAGAAGGTGAAGGCGAGGCTGATCGTGTGCCCAAGGACAACAGGTGCACAAGGCAATTTTCCCGTGTACTGCACAGATTCATTCAAAGGGGGGAAATCTGCGTTCTCTTTCTAAGTGGATTGGTACTGAAATCACACAAATAATTTACCACCAAGGACATACAGAGCATATTCTTCTCTCTCTCTCTCACACACACACACACACACACACACACACACACACACACACACACACACACACACACACACACACACACACCTTTCATTTTTATCACAGACCTGTGAACTTCCACAGTTACATTAGGCCGCCGTGTCTGTAGGAAGGCAGTCCACCACAGAGAACAAAATGAGGAAGTGCTATAATTATAACCAAACAGCAAGCCTCAAACTCGAGCATGACTGTAATTATGAAGCAGCAGTATATATTTATTACCTAAGAAAGTCTATGGGCTTTATTTGGTTTGGTGGTTAATGACATTTTTTAAATGTGTGAATTGATATGGGCAGCATGCAACGCACGCGCGCGCACACACACACACACACACACACACACACTTAACGTGTTAATAGGGCCCCATTAACGCGGTCATCACTATTAACGCAATTAAAATTTTAACGCACTCAACCCGTCTGGAGCACAGAATGAACAAACTGCCCGACATCTGTTCACAGAGACATTTCAGGGATTTTGAGTCAGTCTGCGCTCCAGATGGGTTAGTTGTTAATCGCGTTAGTCGAGATGACAGCGTTAACGCGTTTAAGCTGCATTAACGCCGAGTAACCCCTCACATGGATTACCGTATTTTCCGGACTACAAAGCGCACCTGAATATTAGCCGCACAACTTGAAATTACGAAAAAAATCCTATTTTGTTCATACATTAGCCGCACCCGACTAGAAGACGCAGGTGTTTTAATGTTTAATTATCATATGCAAGACAATATACACAAAGGGGATTGTCAGGGAAGAGATGACCGTTTTGGAACCCACGACGTGCGATGTGCCGCAGACATTCGAGCCCCATGAGGCGGGCCGCGCACCGTGCTTCTGGCAGCGGAGAGGGGAGGGCGACTGAGCGACTGCTCCACCAGCCTCGGAGCGAGCCCTGCGAGGCAGGCCGCGCATCGCCAACCAACCGACCCAGCCCTTAGAGCCAATCCTTATCCCGAAGTTATGGATCTGACTTGCCGACTTCCCTTAGCTGCCTTGTTCTAACATGCCAGAGGTTGTTCACCTTGGAGACCTGCTGCGGATATGGGTACAGGGCCAGCGAGAGCCAGCTTGCTAATCTAGTCTCTTTTCGCGCCAATTCGTACGGCACTACTTTGGCTGGCGGACGGACATGTGACCAACATATCACTCTTTTCTGTGTCTGATCACATGCCTTTCCGCCAGGCAAAATGGCAGAACAAACCAAAACAAATCCTCTTACGATGTCACAAAAATCATTAAAAATCCTTAGAAAAGCCAGATCGGACAATAAGCCGCAGGGTTCAAAGCTTGTGCAAAAAGTAGCAGCTTACAGTCCGTAAATTACGGTAATCTGCGTTAACTCATTAATGGGAATTTGTCAAATTTGACACGGATCAGTTTGCATTAATGCTGACAGCACAAATAAATAAATAAATAAGTAAATATACATTTTTGTTTTGCTTTTTCTTTTAAACAAAATGAAAAACCTGGCAACGGACAGAGGCTCTGTTAGGAACATGTGCCAGGTGACCCGTTGAGATGATCAAATGGGCAAATTTCTTATACATCTGATGTAGCTCTACTTTGGGGCACTTTTTCAGGTTAAACGGGGATCCACACAGGAAGCATTTCCATCATCGCCCTTACAAATATTCAGTACCAGACATTATATAGGCTCTGGTTGCCTGGGTAACCCTCTACCACCCCCTCATATGTCAATAGCTTGCCAAAAACTTAAGAAAAGTTTAACTCAGGACACTCCCAATTTGTGTTGCTGACTTTCTTTGGTCTAAGTGTTTCATATGTAAATGTCCCTTTAAAGTATAAAGCAGAGTTATGGTAGGGTTACTTAGGGAAGTATAGGTGAAGCACAGATATCTGTAAACAAACACGAGACGACTGGTTTCACTTCTAAATGAAAAGAAATGCAGCAATGATGCTATGATATAGCAGACCATGTGGTCTTATTCCAATGGAAGGATGTCACCCAGAACATCCTTTCCAACACACAGGTGAGAAAAAAGAAGAAAAAAAAAAAAAGACCTTCGGGATGTGAATTCTTCACTCCAACTTCATCTGGCTGCCTCGCAAATCATCCCAAGCCAACCCGTATAAACGAGACTGATCATGTGTCAACTGCAAAGGCCATCGCCTGGATCTACCAAACACAAAGTCTCAAACACAACTTTGGTTATCTTTGCATTCAAGAAAACAAAAGCAGTCCTTGATGGGACAATGTATCCACAACAACAGCACTCCAAAAGAAAGAAGAATGCATGGGCCTAACCGCCTGTGCCATCTTACACTGCTGCTGCCTTCAGCTGAGAGTACAAATCACGTGCACTCCACACAGCATTAGAATCTAGATAACGGCACCACAATGTTGACTTACCTTTTCAAATTTAAATCAAAGCAGTCAAGGCGCCAAATGGCCTGACATTATCGTGGATGTGCGTGCATGCAAGTGTGCATGCGCGCGCGTGTGTGAGAGCGAGCAGTTCCTCAGCGACTGGTTGTGTGTCAGCTGTATATTTCTCTAAAACAGTTTCATTTCCTGTCACTGAGATATGGTTTCATGCGCTTCTCTTTTCATTTTTGTAAATGGCATCAGAAAAACGTTCGCCCCTCTGAATGTCTCGCTACGCCATCTACTTACCTCGCTGTCATTTAGGAAATGAATCATTTCATGATGAATTTAAAAACGTAACCGTCAATAAAAACCATTTGGCAGGAAAGAGTGCAGAAAGAGCGCACTAGAAACCTGGCTTCACTCAGGTTCTTATTTAAATCCGGTGTTGCACACAGCATGCACACACACTCTTCAGTCCTTTTTTAGCCACTTTAAAGCTGAAACAACAAGTTTAAAGTATTTTCATTGGCTTGTTTTCATAGTTTGAGGCACTTTCTAAGTAAAAAAAGAAAATTACCTTCTCTGAACAAGGCGTTATCTGTGAGCCACCAGACCAGTTTACTGCTTTACACAGAACTGTATGCATATTTAAACCATGAACAAATCACCAGCTTAAGTCCTTTCAGTCTGCAGAACTGCTCTGATCGAGCTGTTTCATGTTGTTGTCACTTCACAACAATTTAAACTGAACGACAATTAGAAGTGTCAAGTGCACTTAGATTTATTTGATGTTTGAGAGAACAATAATGCCGTTTAGCATTACGCAAGAAGGCTACAGTGTGGACGTCTCCATCAGCCACACTCAGCTGTTGGACTAATAGTGGCCGACTGGAAAATTTCAATGTTCACCATGAGTCGAGTCGAGTCAAGTCAACTTTATTGTCAAATCAGAAGACCTTTTATTGGTCAATACATTTATAATCAAACAATTCATCAGTGTAGCTCTTCTTATAGAATTTCAACAAGTAAATATGTTTGGAAAATACTGCTCAGACAATATTTTTTTTTAATCAAAGAGTTAAACTTGTTTATAATCTGATTAACTGATCGCTTGCCTGCCCTGTTAGACTCCATTATTGTGGGGGCCAAACCTATGAAAATAACACCCAGGCAGTAAACAAAACCTAATTTTTAAGTGGCACACACAATATACGACATCTTAAAAAGAGTCCGTGTTGATTTGCCAGTGAGAAGCGGAGGGAAAATAAATAAATAACAGAGAGCGAAGAGATGCCGGTTGGGAAATCTACTGGCTAATCCTGCGCTTGCTGCCAGGCTTTGTTTCCAAACTCAATCCATGCACGTGGCGAAAGCAAAGCTCGTTGCTACTGAACACTGCACACACACAATTTTACACTCTTGCAGGTCTGCCCGGACCAATCCAGTACTGTACCTATCAATGTGCGCCTGTGAGTCTCTTAATCTGCTGCCAGACTGGAAGGCCTGGTAGAAAGCCTTGGAGGGATTCCTGTGTCAACCACATTCAGGGAAGAGAGAAGAGACAGAGAGAGTGAAGAACTGCGACAGTGAAAACAGACTCAAGTTTGACTCCTACAAATGCCTTCACACACACGCATCTTCAAAACTAAAAAAAAGAAGAAAAAAAAGAAACCCTCTTTAGCAGTAAACATCACTGGAGTTAAAGCTGATAGAAGATTCAAAGACAGTAAAGCAAAGGTCTGAGGTCTTCAATTAAATACAGGAAGTCATTTTCAAAGGTGGGGACAGCTCCAAAAACATTAAGGACCTCCCTCAAGCTTTTAACCCTTAATCAGTCAGTCATACCCCCTGGTTTCACCTTAAAATTTGTACTCAGTTATCACACACACACACTTTTCTTGGATATTTGAATTGTGCATGTGCAGACAAGGGATGATCAGACTATTTCAAATATTTTAAACTCAAAACTACTTCTGGTTCAAAAATACATATGCTTTTCCTTGATGATATATAACAAGGCCCCAGATAGCAAAATAAAACTGATTTTTGAGTAACAAGATAACAGACCACATTAAGCAGACTATTCCTGCTTACATAATCATCTCCTGGAGACGATTCTGAGCCAATAAAAACCTGACAATGCAGTTTCTATTGCCAGAATGCACTTGAACGTTTTCTGCCAACCACCACTGATCAACAAAAATAGAAGAAACACGTGACTACTTACTACACTGCAGATCGTGAATTAGGGAAGTGCAAAATGCTAAAATGTTCATTTAAATAAATATCTGTTAGTTGCTT
>VURO01005551.1:1710-17359 GCA_015108175.1 Pelvicachromis taeniatus
TTCTTTTTTTTTTTTCCCTCCTTTATTTTTTTTTTTTATTTTTTTTTTTTCCTTCTCTTTTTTTTTTTTTTTTTTTTTTCCCCATTCCCATTCAGTGCAGACTTGAAAAGTAACAGAAATGGGAGCAGTGGGGGTCATACCTCTGCTACAGTATTTGCACTGTGGTCACGGAAGGCCACTTAAGGTTCCCTGCTACTGTCTTGCTTCCTCCCGTTACCACTCAAACTTCCACTGCTGGGTTTTGTCCCCTGGGATGCAATGCCTCATCTGGGCGTCCGTGCGGCCCGTTGTTGTGCGGTAGGCCGTCACGCACATGTCTGAGTGTGGATGATAGATGGTCCTGTCCTGATAGGGTTGGAAGTTGAAAGCGTGGAGTCAGTTTACAAGAAAATGTGAACCTGTGAAATATACAGGGGGGGTACATGCATAAATCCCCTACCTCTTTGAACTCCCAGATTAGACTGGGGGGTCTGAGTTCCTCATCATAAGGGCAGTGCCTCATCCCGATGGAGGTCTGTTCTTCCAGTACTTCGGCACACAGCTCTGTCACAGAGTTGAAACGGATCTCCTTTTGAGACGTGTATTCAAAGTACTGGAGCAAAAGAGAGAGATGCAATTATTTGGCCATTTTTTTTCTCCATTTACCGTTAAAATGTATTTCTTTGACACAAGCTTGTATTCACACATTTCTCTGAAAAGACGCAGAGGCTAAGAGATTAAAACCTTTCCTTCTTCTTTCTTCTGCTACATCTGTCTTTTGTTTAGAAAGCCAATTAGTGCAGTTTGGTATTTTTTTTTCTTACCCACTAGGATTACAGGATGTTTTACTCTGCTGCGGCGCCATGGCTATAAAACGCACTATATGGTGAGTCGGCGAGTGCGTCAAGGGATCTCATCAGCAAAGACGGGGCCTTGGCCCTTTCAATCAAGCAGACATGAGCACAAACCCGACTCTTCCCCTCTGGTGTCATTTCAACAACCTGGCCCAGTGGGACAAAAGATGCAACGCTCCCTGTGCTACCCGTTAAGCGGAGGGTCAGGTAATCAATCTTTATATTTCCCCATCCTTTTCTTCACATCTCATACATCTTTCAGTTGCACTGGGGCCCGTTATGGTCGTTTCTAATAAAAGACTTACTCGGCGTCCACTGTCTCTGGCTTCAAACTTATTTATCCAGGCTGTGCCATTCATTCTGCCCGTGAGGCTCATGTATCTTTTAAATGGAACGTGGTTCTTATGTGGGCCAGGGAAGGGGGCAGGAGGGAGGTGGTGAAGGGCCCTCAGGTTTTTGTTTCACCGAGAAGCCATTCAAACATTGATTTTCAGTCACACATGGCGCTTTTTGTGACTGAGGACACCTGATGCGGCGCATCAATGGGGTAATCAGAGATAACAGCCAGGTTGAAGATCCACAGGAAGAAGGTCTGCCTATTGTCTGACTCCAACATTAAATATACATCCTCACAGATAAATAATCTGGTGCTTTCTAAACTAGCCGTAACTGGAATTGGAAAAAAAAACAGAAGAAGAAGAAGAAACACCTGTGATTCAAGAGCACCTTTTTTTCCAGCTATGTGGGGATGCAATACCACATTCAGTTTTCCATTCATTACATTCAAGTCATGTTGGACACACCAGCAGAAAGTAATTTTCTGGTGTGAATCAACTGTGGCAGGTTGTTTTAGGGGTTACCAGAAAGTCTTGACATTTCAAGATGTATCTCCCACGGGGCCACGAGAAGCCGTGGGATTGTGTCAAGAAAGAATAAACACTGAGATGCCTGACGTACCTGGTTGCCTCCTTGGCCGTGGCAGCCGAAAAGAGAAATCTGGGAACCTGTGGGACTGTGCTCTGGAGCGTTGTAGTCAAGGCACTCTGAATGTATTCCTGAGCTACGCACCTGGCAGGAGGAGAACAGTAAATATCAATAACAAGTCAAATGCGGCACTGTTTATCAAATCCTGTTAGGACTCTTTTTTTCTTGGATTTATTCTTTGCTGGCAGCTTAGACTTTAAGGCCATCCCAACATGCCTGAAAGTGGTGGATTCAGTCATCTGATGAAATCATTAAATGACGGTATATCACCAAGAAGCAAAAACAAATTGATTCTCGCCATTCGCTTATTTTCCATATCAGCACACATATATTAATCAATATGAAATAAAACTTACTTTCGCAAAGTTTCATAAGAAAATGTCACTTTTTCTCTGTCTGAATAATGCCGTTCTTTTACGGTTTTGTCACCGTGTACCTGTACTGTGGGCGTGCATGCAAATTTTAGGCAGTTCTGACAGCAGAACTTTGAGATTTTGGACGATGCCCTTGCTGTAGCATTTGACGTCACAGCTGTCACTGGGAAATGTGTGTTGACGTGGACAGGTGGTGGATTTTTTCACGTTATAACTAAAGAAGAAATCTTTGAGGTAGTTTTCTTTTTCGCTTCAGAAAAACTGAGACATTGCTGCGGCTGAAATGTAATTATTTTAAAATCCAACACTGAGCCATACGCGATTTTTCTGTAAAGCATTTTACAACAGGAGACTACACCAGATGTCTGTATTAGAAAGGTCTTGAGGCCACTCAAATGGATTTCAAAGCCTTCCCACTTTCAGTGGGGTTTTCTCACTTTATGTCTCACCCTAATACTTTTGTTTCAAACTTGAATGATAAATGAAGACACAGCCGCATTGCTGTATTTTTATAAATCACAACAAGATCTGCCATCAGTCCAGAATATAAATAATTAATCTTGCACTAACGGGATCAATAACAGAATTCAGAAATCTGGAAGCGAGACACTTACAGCCCCGTGCCAGCCCTCCCTGTCCTCGGGTACATGTAGTTCAGGGTAGATGTTCTTCAGATACCACTCAAAGCTGTTGCATTTCAGCTTCTCCCTCAAAAGTAGCCGCTCTGAAATATTCCCATATTTCTCCTGTGAAGCAACCACACAATGCATGAGTCACTGCTGTGGGTGAAAAAGCTGGTTAGGCGAGTTTATTAATAATGTACATTCATGGACAGTATCACTTTATTTATATATTGCAGCTACATTTTAATCATTAGTGCATGCACACGTTTCTTTTAATAATACACTGTATGGAAAGAAGCTACTCGACTATGGACACCATGCAATGAAGTTCCCAGTGCAGTTTTTCTGTAGATGGTGTTTGGAGCTCAGCAGAGCATGGGTGTTTTTTTTTAAGCAATTTTGGTGCATTTTTAGGCTTTATTAGCTTTAAAGTATATGTCTGCTCCACCTTGTGAGTTAAACTAGTGCTCAGGGCCCATTACTTTCGTCCATACAATTTACATAACATTTTTTGACAATATAATTGATGGCCGTTGTTATAAAGGACACAGTTATACTTTTAAAGCAAATATTTACATCCTGGTTATGAGAGATGAATCCGGCTTCTGTAACTCCAAATATCAAGTTCAAATAAGAATCCCAGGAAGCCAACTAGCAGGTGACTGCCAACAGTGCATGTTTTAAATAGCTGTGTTTGCTAAGGCGTGAACTTTACCCTAGGAGTCTACAGTTATTCCTTTGGCATGTTTGAGGATGGGTTATAACAAGAGCGCCTAACACACACACAAATACAATAAACTAATTCAGTCACAAGAGTGTGCTCCCATTCTCCAAATTAACAACAAAAAAATACTGAAAATAAATGAACAAAAAACAACATAAAACAATAAATTCCTATTAAAAATACATTTAACAACTGTACTTTCTTTAGAAAAGTGTAAAAAAAAAAGTGGTGATATTAAATCAACATGATTAAATATATTTAATGAAAATGATATAACTCATTAATCAAAACTAGTCACACGTCTATCGCTCTATAGCTGCATGAAAAATTATGACAGCAACGTAATGGACTTGGAGCTGATGATCTGGTCTGTGCTGTGTTCAATCTCCCCTGACCAGGTAATTTATTGTTTGATCAAAGATCCCTGACATTAATAATGCACCTTTTTTCAGATAGTTGAAACTGAGATACATGAATCTTTCATGGTGCCCAATACTCAGAACCTGAGAGGCACAGCACTCGCAACATACACACACACACACACACATGTGAACACCCTCAATACAGTTAACTCAGTCAGACAGATAGTAATCTTATATCCACACCTACAGGGGGAAGTTATATGAATCATCACAATCTTACACCAAAGACAAACTATTCTCTTGACTGTGTAAACATGGTGTTGGATAGTGTGACATCATATCGCTGCATGACACATGCAACGTGTCTTACCTTTCTGGCTGGAGGGTTCCTGTTGTAGAAGTGCTTTTTGTAAGAGTCCATCCAAACCTCAGCAGCTCGGACAGTATTCTGGAGGAAGTTGGGCCGCGCGTAAGGGGCTTTTTTAGGGAACACATGTCCCACGTGTGAGCAGGGATGAATCTCCAGGCTGCCCCCACACTGCCACACCTAAGGGTGGCGAATATGTATGAAAGTAAATAAGTAAGTGCTGTAAAATGGATTTATATAGCACCTTTCTAGATACCAATTGTGTCACAACAACAATCAAGAAATAAAAAGAATACAAATATTAAAAACACAAACTCTTTAGTTGAGTCCACAGATCTCAAATGTTAATGTTACGGCATTCCAAGTGAAGTTTCTATAATATGTTAATGTGATCATAACACGAGTAAAAAACAAACACAATCATTTTTCCAGGAAAATCAAGGCCAAGTACAAAGATGGCTGCTGACCAGCCCAAGCACAAACAGTGTGTAAATTGTGCTGAAAGTAAAGAGCGACGGGGTAAGTGTCCCTCTCACCTGATGCCTCTAATTCTTTCTACTTTGTAACGCATTTCTCTGTCCTCATGCAAGTATCTTTATCTGCTATTTAAACATAGATGGGTGTGAGTTGTAACTGGTGTGCCCCACCAGTAACACGTTCTCAGTATTCATGGGTTACCACACCTATCTTTGAACTCAGCCTTACACACATGTCAGGCGACTGCATTTTGCATGCTTGTGTTACTTTTCTTTTTTCCCTAATTTATGTCTTCTCTGCCTTTCATCGTCCTGCCTGCCACCTGGAAATTAATCTCAGTACGCCTTGTCGAAGGACGCCTCAATTCCTACAGGAAAGGAAGGAAGACAGACAAGAGAGGAGGGTTGCTGGAGGAGCTATAATCAAGAATGCACAAGTGTTTTCTTTGCTGGAGTATTTTTACCTCCAATATATATAAAAGCCACGCTACACAGGTGGAATATGTAAACAACGGCAGGAAGAGGACACTGCAAAACAACCAGTCCTTTTTTATTCATACGTTTTTTTTCAGTGGATGATCAAAAAGTCTGCCCTTCACTTCTTATGTGTGTGCGTGTGATTAAAATGTGCCATATTGCAAATTTAATCAACGGTAGCCGGTAACATAAAACATCGTGAACACTGTTACACCTGCGGTCATAAAAATGCAGCAGCGGTTGGGCTATAACAAAACAATTTACGATCCAGCTTTGCCACATCTTGGATTAAACTGACATTGATTTAAAATGAGGCTGCAAGGCAAGGATGTCTCATATTGTTAAAACACCTGTTGCCTCAGCTCCTTGATCCCCATTTCCTTTCATCACATCTTTGGTGGGAAGGATTAAGACGAGTCAAGAATGTAGAATTTGAGCAATGGGAAACGGAAATACCTGTCCACCGGCAGACATATAAACATTTATCGAAGGTGCCTGTGAAGGTTGCTTTCACTGCTCAAGATTTTTCCAAAACAACATTTTGCGATTATGATCTCACACACACCAGCTTTCCTACACAAACACACTCACAAGGCAAAAACATTACCAGCTTCTCCTCACTGCTGGTAAACCATTAAAGACCACATGGAGACAGTTCACATGGGAGAGTGGAGGGTAGGGGGGGATTACTAACACTTGGTCCACCCACTTCCTGTACATTTGACCCGATGGACCTCACTCATCTTCAATCTCAGCCCTACACACTTGTGTAAGTTCTTTCTTTTTTGGACTGCATTGAGCCGTGATGGATCTTTTTCCCAGCAGCCATTCTGACAAGACAGCTGTTACTAATCACCTTAATGAGGACTCAGCACCAAAACAGATCAGAACCACCACGACTGCAGTAGTAACACCTGCGTTTGACTACTACTTTTTGTCAAATGGCTGCTGTGAAACAAGTCCATTGTGGTGTTATTGTTTTGACAAATCTGTCCATAGATTTACATATAAACACCTGCCAAAGTACTTGAAATTGCTCCAAAACCACATTTTTGCCTCCCAAGAGCTAAAACTGGCAGCAGTGATAGTCCGGGGAGTAGCGTGTGGTAACGTCAAAGCTACTAACTGTGCACAATTTTCCATCAAATATTACAACACGGTGATTCAGTTTCTCAAGATTATTTTTAAGTCCTTATATTATAGGAACAGCTTGAGAGAGACAGGTCATGGGGACAAAACAGAGGTGGTGGTAAGCCGCACAGCTGCTGGTGTAAGTTGGTGTAAGGTTGGTGCGCTGGGTGTGTGCTGTATCTTTAAGCTGTTGGTCTCCACATAATGATTCTGTGTATGGGTCCACCTTGTATTGGCGTTCCTTTTGAACAAAGATTACAAAATATGATCTTCTACATGTATTACCTGAATGAAGAAAGAGTCTAAACTGTGATTTATCAATCTTACCACAAAGGTTCAACCCATACTTTTGTGAGTCATACAGCTGTTTTCTAATAGAACCTACACAGACAATATTACCTTACATTAGTGGCTGGATCTTTCACCAATGATCAAACCAAAGTTTAACATCCTTAAAGAAATGGACTGGTACTTACTTAGTGCTTTTCTACACACACACATTCACCTAAGTGCTTTTTTAATGCCCAGGCACTTTTAACCTAACATTCCCACACTCACACTCTGCATTGGGGTTCGGTTTCTTCCCTAAAGATACTTTGGCATGCAGGTTGGAGGTGCCAGAGATCAAAATACTGACCTTCTGATTAGTAAATGACCCCCTCTACCTCCTCCTACACAAGGCAAACCCATTATCATATGTCCATGGGCAAACAGCTAATGCAAAGACAGTCCTTTCCATCTTAATTCAGCAAGGAGTTTACGCCGCACCACTATTTTTCAGGACTCCAAAAAAAGAGACCTAGAAACCAATTCACTAAACATAAATTATGTATGGGAAAAAGTCCCAGTGAGAGGCATTTTTGTTTCCACATGCATAACATATCACTCAGCTGAACAGCCCATTCTTCTTCACAATGCAGCCAAATACACACTATAAATCATACACACACAATTTACATTCCCTAATCTTGCATGCTCCTGCTTAAAATCTGTGCCAGCTTGATTGACGCCAACAAGTGAAAAGCGACACCAACATCACAACAAGGTATCAGCCGATATAAGGGTGCAGTTTCACATACCCTGGCTGACTGTGATCTGACACTGACATGTGTATCTCTCTCACGCCAACTATGCACCAGCATGCACATGATAAACATTTTCCCACTGGTGATGAAAAACTAAATTCAAAGATCTTTCTCGCTGCTCTCTATCACAGTAAAAAAAAAAAAAAAAAAAAATGTAAAAAGCTGAGGAAAGATATGGTTTGTCTAGATCTGGTGACAAAGCAAGTCAGATTAGTGAGTCTTTCGCAAAATGTTTTAAAAGCAGCACTCAAGTCTAATATCGATTAAGTGGCCCTGTGGGGGTTAAGCAGACACTCCACTGTGATTCTGAGTGTTTGGAAATTAACTCACCCTGAAAGAGAGCTCCAGGTTTTCTCCTCCCCACACATCCATGCCCATGTCATACGTGCCCAGATACTCAAAGTAGGCCTTGCTAACAGCAAATAATCCCCCGGCCATAGTAGGAGACCTGTGAGAATACAACAAAAACAAGATAATTTTTATCATGGCCATGTTCAATCCTATTACACAGAGAAACTCTGCGATTCCTTCTGAGCAAGCAGTTGGCGATAGTGGGGAGAAAAAGAAAGAAAAAAAAAACAGGAAGAAATGTCTGGCTGAAACAGACTTAAGGAGGGCATCCATATGCCTTGAGCAGTTGGGGTTAGAGAAAAGCTAAGGAAAAAAAAGGCTCTGAAACTAAAATTACAGAAAGGGACAGGAGAAAAGATGGCAGGGAGAAAAAAAAACAAATTATGGAATAGAAGATACAACGCTACTGAAATGTGACAGTGGCATATAACTGAACATCGGTACGTAACCTTTCACCCCATGAATCCAATCAGTTCCAACCAGATCTATGCATACTTGCAGAAACTGACATACAGATGGTTTACAGTTTCATAGCAAAATATTACATTGGAAACACCTTAACAGTGGAGCTAGTCCCGGTGTCTGAATTGAATTGGATGCTGCATCCCCAGGAAAGAGGTTTATAGTTGAAGGCTCTAAGAACCACAAGTAAACCTTCCCTCTGAGAGCAGAGTGCCAATGAGGAGGCCGATGAAAATAAGATCATTTGGTAGAGATATAATTTCTTATTCTTTATTCTGATTATCTGAAAGCTTTAAAGAGAACTGCTGCGACATCTTGATATTAACAAATATAAACAGTCCAGCTGAGAAGTAAAAAAGCTATAACTCAGTCCATAAGTTTCTGGATAATGACAGGATTTTTGTAATTTTGCCTCTGTACACCAACACCGTGCTGCTTTCATTCAAATGTTTTAACAAAACTAAATACATTAACTGTTTAGGAAATTGTGCATGTGAGACGCACTGGAAACTGATGAATGCAAACGAAACTGTCCTGGTGAGGCTCCTTTAGTATCAGTGTTCTTTTACCTGCATTAAAATGTTTTGTCAGTGGTGTCAAATGCAGCAAAGAGATAAGAGGACGAGAATATAGACTTGTTGATTAACTGAGGTTATGAGAAAAAGATAAGGTAGCAGGAAGCATATTGGATTTCCCAGTGTTTTAAAGATCAGTCACACAGTGAGGATTTCCCCTGGCTCAAAACAGGCATTTGGGGGATGACTATGAATACAAACACTACTCGTCTCAATAAAGTTAAAACAGTCTGTGTTACCTCACTTAACAGCGGTCTATATTCATATTACTCTGGCCATTCGGTTAAAAAAGAAAATTGCATGTTAATCTAGAGTAAATGAAATCCTACTTTTTAAAAAAAAACAAAAAAAAACAGCCATGATGCTTTTTCTTTGGAGAAAAGCCAAAACATCTTTTGGGGAAGCAATATTTTATATGCAGGGCAAACCCTAACAATTTTGGGGTTTAATAAAAGTACAATTTAATAAGCAACTAAAAAGTAATAAAGTATGCAAAGTGACAAATTAGTAATGAAAGGTAGATTACGCTTTGTGAGAGCAGATCTCTTCACTGACATGTATCAAGCTGATAAAGTGATCTCTCATGAGAGTAGGCCTTGGGACGTATCATACTGTTACCTGATGGGGTCAATACGAGACTTGCGCCTCTTGCGTTCCATTTCAGGGACAGAGTGCCACTGAAAGGTGAGTCTCCAGTCAAATCCCCCGATCATTGGCTCATCTGTTTGCATGTAAAACTCAAAGGTGTTCCAGTCGATGGTGTCGATCACAGGGCACACGATGGTACTCGCATTCTCACAAATCCTAAGAGACCATAACAGGCAGAAAAGAAGGTGAAAAGAAGGGGGAGTTGATTAAATGTGAGTCTTAAAGCTTAAGAGCAATTTCTTCCTTTTTTGGTTAAGGCTGTTAAAATTGTATTTAGGCACCTTTCCAACAGAGGCTCAATCCAGCCAGGAACGCACTCACAGTGGCAGTCAAGAAATGTCAGCACATCACCGGTGGCATAGGTGGCACCAATGAGACGTGCACGAACCAGCCCCTCCCTTTTGTTGGTGCGGATAAGACGCACACGTTGCAGATCACTGATGTAGTCAGCTAGCTTGGATTTCAGGTAGCCTATTTTTTATAATGCATACACAAACACAAAGAAATCGTTATCTTTATCATGAAAATTATGTCTTTTCCTTTTCAGGCAAACCCTATTATTCTTTAAACTGGGATAAATGATTTAGTATTAAAACAAGTGGACAGACACACAGCTTCTCCTATATTTATGGATTATGAAGTGAAATGTTCATCAGATCTTGACACAAAACAATCATGTTGTCACCAAGTCATTAGTCCTTCATTTGTGTTTTATTGGCTGCTCACCATATGTCATTGCATACAGAACTGCATACTAGTCCCTGATGATTTGGGAAATACCAGCACCCCTGTTTTATTGCTCATTTATCATGTTTATTCAGTCAATGCTGATATCAAAAATAGCATTCGGTGATTCAGGCAGTTTTAAACACACGTCAACACTAAAACTTGATACAGTAGATCCAGTTTAGCCAGCTTTAAAGGGGAAAGCTGTCACTCCTCCAGCAGCCGGCTGTCTGGTTTAGGAGTGGCATGTCTAACATTCCAATTGGTCAGAGTGGCTGGAGGAAAGGAAATGATGTCACTGCACCTCAGTGCCCACTGAGGTCATCTTTATGGTGTAATGTCTCTGATCCGCACAGACTAGACTTGCTGTGACCAAATACTAATTCCATTAAGACAGACAGACATCAAGCTGCTCCTATATCCAGTTTCTGAGGTGAAGTAGTATCATTCTTAGAGTTAGCATGAGTCAGCAAAAAGCAGATGCACCATTTACTGTTGAAAACTACGAGATGTGACTGACAGCACCCCAAAAGCCAGGGCGCAGACGCAGAGAGTAGACTATTTTGCTACTGTTGTGCTGTTCCCGGGATCCAAATGTTCATGTTAAAGATTTATATTGCTTTGTTCTTAAATTTAATGAAATTTACTGGAAACAAACTCTCACAATCACAATTTTAATTACAAATTCTTTTTTATTAATTACTTGGTCAAGTTTTAAATTTCTTATCCTTCCTGAGCAGATTTATCTGCTCCGGGAATCTTGTCAGGACAGGAAATGTGTCAGGACTTGTTTCAGAAGATTGTTTGTTTTCTAATTGCTCTTGGAATATATTCAAAGGCATTCACTATTCATATCACTATAGACAGTATCTTTATTTCTATATATGGCAGGCTCCTTCTTGAATAGTGTTTTGTACTTTGTCACTGTGCCAAAATCAAAGCAGCACGCAAATGAGATCTGGTTGAACTGGTTTACCGAGCTAGGCCGAGGCTGTCAGTCATCTTTGTTTCACAGCTCGTAGGACAACTTTCTGCCCATTTTACTTCTAAAGAGACAAAATTACACACGGATGGAATGCAGGGTTTCAAACCTCGTTCACTGAAGTCATCGACGAGGATGATCTCTTTCAATAGGATGGCAGGCGTGGTTTCCAGTACGCTGTGAATAGTCCTCAGTAGGGTGGACCAGGCCTCGTTGTAGAAGGCTATGATCACAGAGGTGGTAGGTAAATGTCGGTAGTCAAACTTCTTACTTCGGCATCTGAGGCATGCAAGTGTGTTTGTGTGGGTGGAGGGAGAGACAGAGTTGACACAAGCTTTAGTGTACTGTTTTTTCATGGAGACACAACAGCACTCGAAATGAACTCATACAAGCATGAAATTATTTTTCATATGGCCAGAGCAGGCTCATTGACAAGTGTGGCAGGAGGAGGTGTCTGGTCCTAATCCAGATGGCAGTCATTAAAACAATAAAGAGAAGCAGAAATATGGATGGGGGTGGGGAGTCTATTACACCAATGAGCAACATACCACAGCAGCACTTTGGGAGAGATGACGGGTGAGTAAAAAAAAAAGAAGAAAAAACAAACAGGACCAAACAGAGAGAAAGGAGAAATACTGAAAAATCAGACGCTGGAAATTCAAGAGAGAGAAAAAATGAGAGCAAAATATGACACGGAAAGGCAGGAGAAACATGAAAAATAAAAAGGGCAAGATGTTTCTGTAAGCTCAAGACTGTGAAAGCACAAAATTGGCACAGATTTTTAGCAATTTTGTAGCCAGTTTTCCAATTTACAAGTATGACATTGCTGGAAGTGAGTTGGACACAACAAATCAAATGAGCTACTTCCAAAGAAGCACTGTGTTTGTAGTGCTGCAGTTTCATCACAAAAGAGCCTAAAGCTAATCCGCTAACAAAAACACGCCTGCAGGAGGAAACTGGAAAATAGTAATGGACTAGGTGCAGAACTACAACAAACATATACACCACTTCAAAATGAATAAACCTGGGAGGACATGACCCATTTGCTTACAGATTTACAAGCCCTAAAGCCAAACAGAAAGACTAGCGCATCTGGAGCAGTCTGACAAGAAGAATGAGAATTTACCGTTCTCAGATCTCACCACGTGTAATAACAGCCAGTCAGGGCCATAATTTAGTCCTACGGCATGTTATCTGACAAGCAGCGGAAGTATATCAGCTGATATAAAAACACAACAAGTGCATAAATATATAATATGTTCATACAGAAAGCACCCAGAGCACTGCTGTATCCTGTGTGACATCTGCACTCGTCAAAATGTCACTGCTAAGGCCCACATCACCCATCGTTACAAGGAATTCGTCTCTATACAAACTACTGCAAGGAATGCTATTATAGTGAGGTGTGAAAGGGATATGTCATGGTTTAACATTATTCCTGAAAAGGAACAGGGTGTTACGTTCAGCCACTGAAACATTTTCCTCCACTCGGCGAGAGCATCTTTGTGCGTGGGTGTCCCAGTGGTGAAAAGGGTTACTCCGGTTACACCTAGGTGACCCATGAGACTCATCTTTCCAGCTCCAGTTTAAATAACATTTAGCTTGGGGGTTTTCAAGGTTCTCAATGAGCGTAAAGAGAACAACTGAATTTAGCTGTGATTGCAAATTTGATGCCAAAAAGTATCTATAATGCTTTACAAATATACTCCAGGGCATTTAAAACAAACACAAGGCCTTTACACAATCAAATGACGGTTCTTGCCAAGTTGATGCTGATGCAACATCTGGATTTCATTAGCATGAGAGGCAGTAAGCGATGAGACAAAAGGCCAAAGGGCTGAAGGAGAAACTGCTAATAAAAGACATCACACGGTGTATTTCAGCTGCTGACAACAACTGAGGATGAAATGAATCCATTCAGGCAAAAAGCCTCTTATAACAACTTCACCAAGCCCTGCATTGGATCACAAGAGCCTTCATACTTGTCTCTAACTGTCAGTGAAAAACGGGATTCCAGTAAAGAGTTCAACTTAATCTCTACTGAGTAATTTGTCACCGTTGTAGCACTGAAGATGCTCCGGGCACTATTAAAGGCCTCATGTATTAGCAAGGAAAATAGAAAGCATTAAAAAAACAACTTAAGTGACTTTTCTCTCAACTGGTTGTCAGATGCCATCACTTAGTAAGTAACTAATGGATTATTCTTGTTTTTTCTGTACTCACTCTTTCATCCTGTGGTCCTGGATGTGCCGATGGAGGGAGATCTTGTCGCTAACATAAATATTGATGGCGTAACGCTCCACGCTGTCCTGCTCCTGCTTCTTCTCTTCAGGGTTCAGGTTGAGGTGTGTGGCCTGGCCCCACTCCCCTAGTGCATTGTTGTCTACTGGTGGTTTAATGTACAGAGGCCTAGCCAGCTGCTCATCATTCCCATTCTCCTCTGAGACCAGTTGTCGTGCCTTAAGATTTTGGTCTTTAACCTCATCCTCCACAGAGGAAGAGAAAGGGAAAGAGGAGCGCTCCAACAGCAGATAGCCAAGCCACAGCACCCACAGGAGGAAACCAGCCTTGGCCAGCAAGCCCAGCTTTCGAGAACAACGCCCCCTCATGACGGGAACCACCAAGGAGGGATGGTGACAGGCTGAGCTTCAGGGTGCCCTTACAGGACACAAGCCTCCGGAAGAAAAGAAAGAAATAGACAAAAGGTTATAATCACAGACGTTTTATGCCACATGTTAAAAACAAACCACAAAAGGAGGCGGCTGAGAAACACCGCTGACAGGGGCACACAATCGGGACTCATCTCAACAAAGCTCTCCATATTAGATAAAGTTTAATCAAGTAAGAATCCAAGTTCTTAATCTAAACACTTACATCCGCGAAAGATCGTATCTGCCTCTAAATGCACAAGTGCCCTGAGGACACCGCTCCCATTGACCAGACCAGCGGTAATCAACGCCGACATCATAAATATGCTTGCATGCTCAGGGCCACATTAAGATGCTCATTAAATACAAATTGCAAAGGCTAAATTATGGCTCACACGGTGGTGTGCTGAATAAATTAAGTGTGTGATGCACTCCAACGAGAGATATGTCAGCCTGATAAAATTAATTAAAACTGAGCCGTTTTAGTCCCAGTGAATCGCACTGAGTCTTACGGAAATGTTTTTCACATCTGTGCCTCATATACAGTCAGATTTTTTCCCCCTAAAACCAAAATTTATATCAAGTCTTTGAAACTTTCAGCATTTATAATTTTCCTTCCATTTAATTTTTGAAATAAACATATATGGCGCATATTTGCAGCAAAGCAGGAAACACATACTTAAAGACAACGATCAAACAGCCAGTTTTAAGCATGCCTTTTGTTTAGATTTGGGTTTAGTTCAGTGTTAACTCAGAAACCTTTTAAAGATAGGATAAGATAAGATAAAACCTTTATTCATCCCGCAAGGGGAAATTTCTATGGCTGCCAGATGAACCGGCGCCTACATGAGCACCCCATCTGACCATACATACAACAGACATTGGGAAGACAGGTCAGAGAGGTACGAAACAACACTGAAAATACACAATACATCAGGATAGATGAGTAAAAAAAGCTCCTCCCAGACTGAGCTCCTAGGAGAGATCATTCTGAGAACAGAAAAAACACCTCAGCATAGAAAAGCACATAAATGGTCACATATTACAACATAAAAACACAGAACTTGCTACGGGGGGTGGGGGGTGGGGGGGGTGTTAGGAGTTGACCCATGTAGATGGCAGCCCGTTCCTGCAGCCAGCTTCCGGCGCTGGACAGATCCGCCTCCAACTTGGGTGGAAATAAGCGTTCAGAGGAGTTGGGATGGGGGAGGGGGTGCGTGTCTGTATCAGTCTATATGGGATGTTTGCACGTGTGTGTGTATCCGTCGTTGAAGTTGATGCGCAGTCTCCCTTCACTGTTCACCCTTCAACCAGTTCAGCAAAAAGTCGACAATGCCCAATCCAACTCAGGTGTCCTTGAATGCTGGGACGAAAAGACAAAAACAGCTTTGCTATCAGGGATGTTTTGGTTTGAGCCGACCATGAAACTGCAGCTGGCTCCGAGGTGTCCACATGAAGAAATGTTGATTTTTCATTTAGTTCGAAACAACTGCATAAATTTTATAGTTGAACTAACGTCCATCACTGGTCATTCATTCCAATTTCCCACTGAAGAGCAGTGCGTCTCCCAAGATCTTATCCACTTTGCATTCATTGCCCAGATGTTTTCCATTTTATACTCAATGAACACAGGAGTTCTCACGGCACTCCCAACAAGTCCATCCTAGCCGCTTGTGGGGGGTTTGAGCAGCACTAGCGACTTTCTTCAATTTACAATATTCCAGGACAAAGCCAGCTCCAATCAGCATTCGCCCTGTTATCATGGTTCCGAATAGGTTCCGAAAAGTAAATGTCCTCAGTCTCCGAGGTCAGTGCGGCTCT
>VURO01005555.1:5973-18787 GCA_015108175.1 Pelvicachromis taeniatus
TGTGTTCACTTTAACCTTTCAGGGTTTCTCCAATCCAGAACATTTTGAAACTTCAGTTTGTTGTTGAAGGCTTTTGGACAAATATTTTTAGAAACAAATTTGATAAGATGTGAAATAATTTTTTGATGGTTATATGAAGTAGCAAGTCGAGCTTGTGCTTATGGTATCTGCAAAACAAAAGCAGCTTCCAACACCTTGTACTTGTCTTTTGGAGATCTATAAAGCCCAAATGTCATTCTTAGCTTGTCAATTGAGATGATTTGTTTCCTTGGTCACATGTCACTCTTTTTAGCATTGCAATTTTCTGAAATATTCAAAAAGCCCAAATGAAAGAGTTATTCACAAAACTATCTTGTTCACTTCTTTCCCTGTAGTATTTCTCCATACTTTTGTCAGCATGTAATGCCTCCCACATGCAACTGTAGCTGAATATTGTCTAACGTTAGTAGTGAGATAACGGATTCACATTTTTACTCTCTCCTGAACATGGCACATACTGTAAATGTAATATCACAATGTCAAAAACAAACTGTATAAATACAAATCTCTCACATTTAAAATGCAGACGGCCCAAGAAAGTATTCTAGAGGCATTAATAATTCAGTGGCTTGAAAAATGGTGATGCAGGGTCTGTTTAAGTGTTTGAAGAAAAGCAGTGAGGTTGCAAGAACATCTGTTCCATCTAGAAATCCAAAAATGGACTATGCAAATCTCTTTCTTCTTCTGGGAGTTGCTTCTTAAGATATCAACCAAGGGAAGATAATTTAAAAAAAACACAAAAAAACCCCACATGAAACCTAAAAAGCTGTAACCATGTTTGGGAAACAGTTTTCATGGTGTGCTTCTTTCCAGCTGAGCTCACAGCTAAAAACAAAACAAGAAAAGATTTGTTTTAAACTCTTTGAAGCCATTGCCTGTATCCCAATCTCCCAGCTTTACTAAAATAATATTTAATAAGATAAGCTTTTCCTTTTTATAGTGATGCTCTTGTAAAAAGCAGGAAGGGAACAACATAAATGATACATAAAATACAAACACAGACACATACACAGAGAGAGAAACAATTAAATGTATGACACTTTTCTCATTCAGTGGCATTCAGCATGGGAAGCTGCACCTGGTATACCTGTAAAGCTCTTAGTAACCACAGCTGTTGCTGTGTAGGTGAACAGTATTGATGTTGATGTGGAAATGAGCCGCAAGACAAACTATGCACGATCATGGGTCACTGCATTTAAACATGACTGTTGGAGTACCAAAACGGCCGGGTGCATGGATGAGCCAACAGACATACAAAGAGAAAGAGAGCCTGAGATCTGATGCAGATCAGACAGCCACAGTTGTAAGATTGTTAACGGTGCTGCATTGCCTTAGAGATTATATTCATAGATTTTTTGCACCACTGCAGCCAACAGCTTTCACTGTCAACTCAGAAGCCAATATTATTGTCTCCTTAGAGCAGGAACAGGGAGTACTTTAGAGGACAGTAGAGGAAAACAAGATTTCAGATTGAGCTGAATAGATGTCATGGCACGTGATACAATGATGACAGTTATTTGCAGGTGTGCTACAGGAGATAGAAGTGTACAAGGGGCTGTGAAGAGCCCACATACTGATGCGTTTATTAAGGTTAACTGCAGGCGGATCAGAAACCGGTTAATACGCTGCATGGTGTGACACATTTTTCACGGCTAGTAACTGAATATAATCTAACTGGACTGCAGGATAATTAAACAATGTTGTACTTAAAACTCCTGAAAGATGATATGACCTGGGATGCCAACAGACTGCAGTGCATCTATCATACAGTGAACTGTTCAGGTTATGTTTCAAGCAACGGCCAGTCCTATGCATTAATCTAGTATTCTAATTATTAAAAACATGCCTCGTACATCTAAATTTAGTTGATGTTTAAATTTCAAACATTCAATATAATCCCAGTGAGCAATTTTCTGTTGCCAAAATATGTCCAAATGGTACTGAAGGCAAAAAATGTGGTAAAATGTGAACGTTTTGTAGACATCCACATGACCTAAACACTTATACAGAACTAATTGTACTCCTAGTGACAATACCTGCTTGTGCTTTTCTAACGTTAGTAGTGAAAATGTCTGTTGTGAAAAAATGAAGGTAGCATGTTAAGCTTTTATATTACAGCTCGGTATTAACATGGTAAGGTAATAATTGCTACCCAAATCCAAGAAGTAAGCACTTAAGCATTTTTACTATAGTTACTACTATAGTTGGGATTTTTCAATAATTATTTGTTATTTATTCATGGTGGGAGGTATTTCTTTATCTCTTGAATGTCATTTGTTCTTTCTAGCCCCCTTTCTCCCACCCCTCCCAAATCACCTGCCATCCTTCAGTTGACTCTCTCCACTTCACTTACCTACTCCTCCCTCTAGCTTTAATAAACCCCATCAAACCTCTCATAAACTTTGATCAAATACCTCAAACCATGTCTTTGACAGCCTGCATACACAGTCAAGTACCATCAGGTGGCAAATGCGGTCATTCCCCTAACTTATTACTAGTCTATACTCCCCAGAAGGCAGCTGAATGGAGATTTATGTCTTGGTAATGGTCATTCAGGTATCACTCTGCATTTAAGACTGTAAAGAGGGGGGTATCCACCTTGTAGACTCAATCTGTTAAGGGTCACACTAGAGGGCTTAAATTGCTCCTTTTGAGAGGAATCATCTGGCTTGAGAACAGTCAGATGACTCATTGTGTTGTGGTTATTTTAGAGTTTAGCTCCTCTGTCTCTCTCTGCTTTCATCATTTCAGTTTTCTTAGATGCAAGAATACTATTATTCATTATGGCATTATTTTAAGGCCTCTAATTAAAAGCTTAATGTTGAGTACTATGAAGCTGTATTTTGAATACACAGTAGTGTAGTTGTATATTTTTATCACATAATATGAGAAACCAGAGTTATGTATGTGGAAAGAAAAATCTAACCCCCTGACAATTTAAAGCTTTTGTGGTTAGTATAGCAACTCTGAGCTTTGGTTAGATGGCTCAAGGTTTTAAAGCCAGAGCAAACTGAGAATCTGAAGAAACCCATAGAAGGTCATGTAAGAGAACACTGGGACCCCCGAATTTATGGTTGCAGAGGAGAGCGTGTTAAAATTGACATGTATAAAATGTTTCAGTTCTATAAATTGTCACATTACTCAATAAAGGTAATGAGTATTTGGCCCTGTCTGTTATTATAAATGGAAGAATATCAGGTGATAGAAGTATGACCTTGAGAATCTCACATCCTAATTGACCCCAGTAGTCCACACCTCTCTGTGACTGAAGCTTTTTCCAGATTCTTGGCAGAGAGGCAAGTGTGCTCTCAATAGGCCTAGCTTTTTGAACACAATCTTGTTACTTAATTTATCAGTGAGTTTCATGAATAACAGAAATTCAAGGCACCGCCAAGGGCTGGAACGTGTTCACTGCTCAGTTTGGGGATTTTTTTGGCATATCTTTCATTTTTGCTGTAGTTATGCGGCAATGCACATAGTTTGCTGATTTGCTGAGGATCACTGTCTCTAATTGCTTTAACCAACACCGAAATGCATCTTTTATGTTTAGTTGAAAGTTTTTGGTCCTTATGGAGTTTCAGCTCTTCAGTTACTGTAGGTGGCTGTCACGGTGAAGGAAGAACTGAACCTAAAAGTAAACATCCTTGTTTACTGGAAATATACTAACATGTCAACTCTTTCAACTGAAGACACCCAATTTGTGTTCCAGTAGATGATATGTTTGTTTACTGAGTTAATGTGATCAGTGAATTGTGGTTCGTCCGGAGATTTGATTTTCAGACTGGTGTCATTCACATACCTGAACCAATGACTTGGAGGTGTTCCAGGGTAGGATAACAAAGTCCTCTTTTTCACTTCTTCCATGTAAAAGTCAGCCACAGTTGGTGAAACTGTGGAACCCATGGCACACCCATGTTTCTTCCTGTAGTGGTGGTGTGTTTTTTGCTTTCGTCTCTCCTACCAGGGCAGAACTGGACCTTGCTTCCCCGCCTCCGAAACCGCCCTCAACAATTCTCAATGAATTCTGCACAGGCTTCTCATCACGAGTGATATTCCTGGCAGATTACTTAAGACGGCAGGAGATGCTGCTTCCTCACTTGATCGTTGAACTACCTAGCGTCAGTGTAGCCCAGCCTCTTGAGGACCTTTTTCCCAGAGTTTCTCCCTAACGTCCTTTTTCCTCTGTGTACAGGCTTCCCGGATCCCATAGCCTGTTCCTCCTGCTGCTTGGAACCCCGTGGATGAGTGTGAGTGAGTATGAGCGTTCTGGATCGGACTGCTTGAATGAGTCACGGACTGAGTAAAAGAGGATCGTGTGTGTGCCTGCACCGGACCTTCCCTCACCTTTGGATCCCCCGGAGTCCTCTGTTTCCTATTCCACTGTATATATGTATATATCCTCACCTGGTGCATCATTATAAATAAATCCTTCACCATTTCTCTAAACTTCAGAGTTCTGCAAGTGAGTCCTCTGCCTAACAGACTGTGACAGACCCTTGTATGTGAAATATGTGGAATGAAGATACACTTCAAAGTACAAACACACTTGGTCGGTGCTGAGAGTGGTCCTGTTGCTGACTTTGGGGTCACGTGACTAGGAAGAGATGTAACATCATACGACACCATTGTTTCATTTGCCTCCATAATGACATCTCTCACCTTCTAAAAAAAAGTGTTCTGGATGTGGTTTTTAGAGCTGAGAATTGTTATTGATCACTGATCATTGATCAGTGGTTGTTGATCAATGGTCATGACAATTTATGATCAAGAAACTGACCTCACAGCGGTTTCAGTCATTATGTACTGTTTGTAATTCAGAATTTTGAACTATTTAAAGGTTTTCCTTTTATATAAAGCATATAGGTTTGAATACCCTCAAATATTTGTCAGTACAGCCAAGAGGAGTGAAGTAATCAGTATTCAGTGTATATTGTAAAATATACACCAAATATACTTTGATTTTAACTACACACTAAACCAATCTTTGTAAGAACTTCTACACATCTTATCTCTGCATCCAGGCTCACTTGTCAGTGTCCTGGGTTTCTTCATTTATGAATGAAAATCTTGTGGGTAACCCTTTTATTATATCCAACAAAAACCAACTGAGCATACACACATAGACATCAAGACTTATCAGTAGAGGTCAACCGATTAATTAACTGAGTTTTCATACCTATGGTCAAATAACACTTGCTTGACACAGATTAAAGCTGAAAAGATCTTGTAAGGAAAAATTGATTGCTCATGTATTCTCATTAGTGGAAACGTACAAGCGACCAAGATTTGCACAAACGCTGGTCCCCACTCTGAGAATACAAATAAGGAATGCCAACAGTCAAGAGTTCATATACTGTAGGGAAAAGAACTTTCATGAAACATGTGAAGTAATGTTTAATTAAAAATGAAAGGGGGCTTTTAATAACAAATCTAGTAATTAAAAAGCCAAGCCCCCTTGGAAACGTGGTGAAGAATGTTCTTGTGAAATAGCTGAATCCATACATTTACTGTGACAAACTGACACATAGACACCAGTGCGTGGGAAGAGGGATAAGACTGTGAGGGGATTAACATGTAGTGACATGAGGGTGCTTTCAAAATGGATTGTTTATAGAGAGGGAGGGCTGCAAACAAAGGAAGAACATCACATTTCTGGTGTATTCCAGAAATGTGAATGTGTTCGTTTGTTAAACGAGTGACAAAATTATGGTAAGTGGAGACGGCAGTAGTCAGTGAGGCACGCCCACACTTTATTAACCTCTGCTTTTCTGTGTGTGATTTGAGAGATGCCGTGGAAGAAACCCTGTTTGTCTCTGTGGGATGCTTGTCAAGGCACAAAGTCTCTCTCTGCATAAAGAAACAAAAGTGAAAACAATGTGTTTCTTATAGAGAAATATTGATGTTTGATTATTTTATTTGTGAATAGGAAGCCATGACAGCAGGTGCTTAATTATATTGCAAGACTGACTTTATGGGTGAACAGTAAAACTGACTGATCCTTCTGTTTCTTGTTAGACAGAATTTTGTCTATAATTATAATAATGCTGCGTTAAGTGTTAAAACTCAAACATTTCCAGCTAAGCTGCAAACAATAAGTATATAAACAAGCAACAAATATGTTTGCCTTATAGTTAAGTACCATTTAAATCCTTTTTATATTTAATCAAAACGATATCACAGAAGTTTGCTTGTGCAGCCTGTGCTTAGAGCGTTTAAACCCCTAAATCTGTAGAATTAATTAACTGATTTTACACATTTATTTAAACCAAGACCATCTTTTACACAAGAATTGTTCAATGCATTATAATTATTACTTGGATGGATATATTGAGTATTAAATAGCAGTAGTATAAATGCATGAGGATATTCCCCCTTGTTTACTAAAATCCACAATTCACATAAGTGATCATATCGGTGGTGATTTTTAGAAAACCAGTTCTCACTGACAACATGTAATCACAAGCAACAGCTGTCAGTACAGTTTTGGTCTGTAAATAACATGAAAAAGTCATGAAAAAGAAATCTAGTTGTTCAAAATGTCACTTTATTTCTGTACGGACAGCATGCCTTGGAAAGTGTACTTCTTCTCTGTAATATTTATTTTTCAAAAAATTTAAAAGAATAGCAACCATTTATACCTAAAATTCAATGCATATCTGCATATCTATGGTGCCCAAAAGACAAAGATTCAAGAGACAGAAAAAAAGAAAAGAAAACTAATATCACAGAAAAATAAAGCAGGTGGAAGAGACACCTGTGTAGCTTAATTAATGGCATGATTTGTGATCTCAAACTGCAAGGACGGCTTTGTCGCACTCCTGTTCACTTTCCCCAAAAGATGACTGAGGAGCAACACTCTCTTTAGGGAAAAGTTGACTTCTCACTTTCCATAATTACCTCAGGTAAGGTTCTGACCAAATGCTACGCCAGGTGATTTCACTAATTATCTTCTTTTTAGTAGAAAGTGTGTTATAAATGGGCATTACTTGGAAAGTGCAGGGCACTGAAAATGAAGACTGAAGTGCATTCCTTGTCCTGTTAAATTGTTAAAAAAAAAAAACAAGCATTTCCCACAATTGTGACACAAGGCAGAATCAGATTGCTGTCTTACTATAGTAAAGTTTCTAGATAATCAAGGTTTAAAACCGGATTGCGATAGCTGCTGCATTATGCTTTGTGCATAATGTAGCACAAAGCATAATGCAAAGTAGTTTAATGGATTGGAACAAGCCGCAAGAACTTTAGTTACAAAGAAGAAGAATTTCCTAAGCAGAAACTTATTTATATCTTAGTGAAAGCTACTTTCAGCTGTTCCTTTATTCACAAGGGGTTTTCACAGCGGGTAGCTCCACATGTTTGATTTTACAGACTTTTAAATCGATGCCCTTCACGATGCAATACCAAAGAAACTCCTCCCAGATTTGAATTGGGTACCGCTGGGCACAAGTGTAAACACTGATTCATCGTACTGATGTATGAACAATGGCATTCAAATAAACAGATCTGAAGGAACAATAGTGGTTCTGCTAGAATAAAATTTGTGCTAAAATGTTTGTAAGCAAATATCAAATTATGACAACAAAGATTGCATTATTATTTAACTGTGTACTGATTAAGCACCTATAGTACATTTAGTGGATGAGAAATTATGAAAACTCATTTCATATGAAATAAGTGATATCACAACATCTGCATTCTGTGTAAAAAAGTGAGCTGACATTTTCAGACATTCTGTCTTAATAAACTTACACGATTTCTTACACAGGAGGTGTGACATTGCTGATAGCTGTGCATTCACTTGATGCGGTAACAGTCTTTATTTCACGGTAATTGGAACTGGTCTCTGCATATCTATCACTGAGTCCCACAAACATCAGTGTGGTACAGATGTTCATCAGTCAGCAGAGAATATTAGTGTGTACACTTCTTTGCTCAGGGACATTGTTCTGTAATTAAGGAAGAATTGCAAACACATCGCACAAAAACATCGTAAATCTGGGCTTTTATTATTTAAGAGAAAGACATTCAGTGCAGTTGTGTCCCAGCTGCGTATATACTTTAAATTGTATGCAGCACTGTGTATCAGTGTATTTGTGTGTTACATATGCCTTTCACAACTGTGTATTCTGCATCAGGGCAACTGGGAAATGATGTTAAAGGGAAAAACAAATGTTCAATATTTTCTTCATTGTGTAGGTGATGGCATTAATTAAAATAGAAAAGGTTAGAATAAAGAAGATAACCTGCAGAAAACATCATAAGATACGCTATTAGACTGTTTAAATGACATATGCAGTGGATTGAGAGAACTGTATTTGCACACTGTTGTCTATTATTATATATCTGCACACTGTTGTTCTGTAGGCATATTCTATGCCCAAGTATCCCTATTGATCAGCAATCAATAACACATAAGGATTTTTTAAAAATTGGATCTTCAAGTTTAAAAATAAAAAATTCAAATATCTAATAAAAACTGTATTCATACCCTTTCCTGCATCTTGCCAAATTGTAGGCAGGGAAGACTGAGAGGAGGAGCAGAAGAGAGTGCTGAAGCTTTCATTTATTAGTTCAGTCTTCAAAGAACTGAATCCCCAAGGAGAACTTCCAGGGAACTAATAGCTGTGAGCTCCTCTAAAAATGAAGATAGTGCCAGTGTTTTGATGACATACACAACAGCCTGCTACGAGGGAGGGGGACAGAAGTGCTAAATTATACAACAGGCAAGGCCCCGCTGTCAGGGTAGAGAAAATGAAACGATTTCTTGCATTGGGTGTGCAAAATATCCTGCAAAAAGATGCTTGTCTATAAAGTGAAAATGTAAGATAAGTTTTGTGGTTTTTCCACATTATTTTTTAAGTGACCTGTTAATAAGCAGACTGAATTTTTCAGCGACAGAATGAGGCGAACAGAAAGATGAGTCAATCGCATTTCTCTTTTGTGGTGGGTAGTGAAGAAAATACACCAAATGTTCTTCATACATTAATTAAGCTTCTGGGCATTCTTTGTCTATTAATATTACTAACACAATACAACTCTGTAGCATCAAATAAGGGAAATGCATATATTACAGTTACTAGTTGGACAAGTGTGTTTTTTCTGTTTTTGCCAAGTGCATGAATCTTACACTAAACCAACTAGGTACAGCAAATCTATTTTATTACATTTTTTATTGAGATTGAAGTTACATTTAAGACTGCAGACCACCTTAGTAAGCCTTAGTCTTGTTTTCGAAAAGAAAAAAATAAGTATGAAAGATTTTCAGTAGCACAGTAGGTTTAGAAATGAATCATTTGTTTCAATAAATTTTAGGCACACGAATTGTTGAGAAATTATTACAGTTTTCATACTAACTTGCTTTTGTGTTGCAATGAGGGACTTTGTGATAGGATGATATGAAAAAGGCAAGGTAAAAGTAAGAATATTTAATAAAATTATTAATTAAGTATATGTCAGAGGGTGGGGGAGTGATTTACAGTGGAGATGTAAGTTAGATAGGTAGAGGAAAAAACTGAATGGGTAGATGTGAACTAATTCTATCTTGTATATTTGTACTATTTTTGTTAGAGTTACACTCCCTTCAAAATCTTGGAAAGCAACAAGAAGATCAAGTGCAAACTGTATAATCTTTTTTTTTTTTATTGCTGTTGGAGAAACAGAAAACAATGCTTCCTTCCTCAGAAAGATTATTTTGTCTTTGTGTTGGTGCTGTTGTAGTAGTTTAATATTTGTCAATGTCCTTGGAGGTTTTCCATATCAGGGGATGGGGAAAAAAAGTATACACATAGACACTGGAAGAGGAACAGCACTATGAAAGTTTGATAATTCAGTTGACAAATGTATTTTTGACAGCAAGTCCATTGCTTCAGCTTTTATGACATGTTGTCAGCAGCAAAGGAAAGGCTACTTGTGCAAGACACTGTCCATCATTGATGAAACGCTACATAGAGGTGCTCACAGAGCCAGGAAGAGGAGAAGCCTGATGTTATTGTAGCTTCAGCAGTCCTTAATTAGCTGCATGTTAAAGAATGTAATGTTAAAAAAATTCTCTTATGAAGTGAGACACACAGAGTAGCGCGTTCCAACACGTTTATTTTACTTGCAAGGAAGCAAGAGAATACACAGTGAACGTCCATGCAATTGCTCTCCAGGGCAATCCCATGAGTTTCATTTATATACTTGTCCCAACTTTATCCTGGGAACAGATATGTGTGTGATGCTCTTACAGAAAAGCAGTTACATGGTGTACTTGTACATGATTCTAAGTGTACTTTGGATAACAGATAGCAGAGGAGCCACAACAAGCCCTGAGAAGAGGACATATAGAGAGAGACACAGAGAGACACATTCCTTCAGCTTACCAGTATCTGTCTGAATATGATCACTATGATTTTTAATGTCACTTATTTTTACATTTATTTTTTACCACTAATATATTTATTTCCCATTCCATGCTCACAATGAAAAAGTGAATAAGAATGAAAAAGAATCCTATCTGGCCATCTTAAGTAACCTACACTTAGTTATTTTGAGGCAACAAGTTTGCATAGTTTTTTGAGTTCTGGGAACTAATTAGATGTTACAGTGCAGCCACCCGGCGACCCTGAATTGGATAAGAAACTAAATGGAAGGATGGATGGATGATGATGCTATAAATATGTAAATACAAACACTAATGACACTTATGAAAACAATTCCAACAAATCTTCAGAAGAGAATTTTTATTTCTTACAAATCTGCTGGAATATGAGATTTTACCCTCCAGTGCATCACTACTACAATACTGTAGCAGGCAGGGCTATTTATAATAGATAGAATACATTATAAATTACATGCTGTATCATCCCTGAAAAATTGAGTACTAAAACTTTTGACTGATTTTGTACAGCCCTCTCAAGTTGTTCCAGTGGATTGGCAAGCACATTGTAAGATGGCAATGAAGTGTAAAACAAAGTGATTTATTTTTAATAGACTTTGTCAATTTGGACATCTAAAACTGCTTTTGGAATTATTATTTTTTTTACTAAGCATGACATGCCTGATGACAGTACCAATAATGCTGCGCTTCTGTCTTCTACTCTCAAGACGTTTGAATCAATAATGAAACAGCAGAGGACCACAAAGTAGATATGATTTCTGTTGTGACCTTGACTTCCCCTTGCCTTCTGTATGTTTACTGAACCATTAAGATCTGATCCAAAGGCTGATCAAAGACTTCACATTGGAGATGGTATTAATGAGAAATTCTGGTTTCAAATTATTCAGGATGATCTAATTGTATGGGACATTAATGCCATACACAAATTCACACCTCCTCTATTCCTTTTGCTTTGGCTTCCTTGGCAGTGCATCTCTGCAGCAGTTCTATTGATTTCTAGGCAATTCACATACTCAATGTATTGCATTTATTGATGTAGATGAACTACATCGCGTGGTTATATACAGACTCACTGGCTACTTTATTAGGTACATCTGTTCAACAACTTGTGAATGTTACTATCTAATCAGCCAGTCACATGTCAGCAGTGTATTTAGACATGTAGACATGGTCAAAAGCGTCACAATGGGGAAGTAAGATGATCTAAGCAGCATGGCTTTAGATACCAGGCTAGCTGGTCTGAGTATTTCATAAACTGCTCCTCTACTGGGATTTTTGCCATACGACCACTTCTATGGTTTACAGATAATGGTCTGAAAAAGAGAAAACATATAGTGAGCTTTCTCTGGGTGAAAATGTCCTGTTTATGTTAGAGGTCAGAGGAGAATTGCCAGACTGCTTCAAGCTGCTAGGAAGACAACAGTAACTCCAGCAACCACTGGTTACAGCTAAGTTATGCAGAAGAACATCTCTAAATGCACAATGTGGTGTAAACAACATGAAAATATGGTTACATCCTACCTTGTGTAAACAGTTTAGAGTGCTGGTGGTGGTATAATGGTGTGGGGATATTTTCGTGGCACATTTTGAGCTTGTTAGTACTAACTTGGCATCATTTAAACACAATAGCCTACCTGAGTATTGTTGTTGACCATGTCCATCCCTTTATGGCCATAGTGTACACATCTTGTGATGGCCGCTTACAGCAGGATACGGGGTTCAACTTGGTGTTGATACGATGTACCTAATAAAGTCTATTAATAAGGCTGGTTAGTATATAATAAAAAAAAGTTGCAATCATATGGAAAAACAGTTGAAATTAAAACTTTTTTTTATCTGGTAGGAGTACCATGAAATTCAGTGTAATTGTCAAATGTATTCGTTATTTGTACTGAACTACTGAGCTGACTGAGACATCTGCTAAATGTGCCTTATTTAACTCTAAGTCTCAGCTGATAAAAAAAGTCATTGGGTTCACAGTGTTTTTCGCTCATGAGGTTCTTCTACAGTCACACATCATTGTCTTTTACCACAGATAATTACTCCCATTGCTGCCCTTTATTCTGGTCTTAGCATGATGGATACCTCTCTCCTTCTACAGACAACAGCACCATTTGGTTTCCTATTCTGCAGTATTGCCACCATAATTCTTAAATCATGTGAGTACAGCCCTGAAATAAGAGAGATGCATCTATAAAAGTGGCATGGGAAATAGCTCAGTGAACAGCAGGATGGAAAAACATTGAATGCATTAAAAACAGAGAGATAGAAAACAACCCCTAAACACGCTATGTTTATCTCTCTCCACAACATAGCATAAATACAAACATCAGATATGGAAATTACTTCTATAAGTATGCACAGCTTGCCTTTGTTTTCACCATCTTGTGTTATCAT
>VURO01005558.1:14893-29842 GCA_015108175.1 Pelvicachromis taeniatus
CTACGATTTAGAAAAAATCTGTACAAAAAATGCAAATAATGGTAATGAAATTATATATGTATAGACAACTTGCGTAATTTTTATGTGATGTATGAAAATCTGAGAATCCATCCTTTAAATCTCATTAAGTCTTTATCATTGCTAGTACCTGGGTGGACCCTGGTTTGCCTTCAGAGCTGCCTGAATTATTTGTGGCACACATTCAACAAGGTGCTGGAAACATTCCTCAGAGATTTTTGTCCATATTGACATAACAGCTATAGCAGCTCCTTATTAAAGTTCTGTTGGCTCGAATGTCTTTGTTTGTAGCTACTAGCCAGCTGATAGAGTTACTGCAGAAATCTTATTTCTCTCTCCTTCTTGTTCCTATCGCATTTCCTCCAGCAGACTTTTCGGTGCTGTTGTTTTGAGTGTCTTATTTTATAATTTGATTCCGTTTTATTTTATACCTGCTTCAGTTCTGTTGCAAAGACATTGGGGTAGCTATGATTCTCCATGGTACCAAAACAGTTCTCTTGAACCAGGCCGACTCAATGCTTAAGGTGGCGATAGGTGCTCATAGCAAAATCACTGCAGTGCCTTTTCTCCCCAGAGCAATAGAAAACCCTCAGCATGGGTCCACAAAAACAATTAGGTGCTGCATCAGTGCCATACATGGTAGGAAAGACCGGGCTCTATCGGAGATTTGATGAGACACATGTGCTTTCCCATGAAAGGACATCCAGGGATGTGAATTTGTCACGCAACTGTGTTTGTGATAGAGGATGCCATGATATGATGAAGAGCGTGCTGTGATATGCTGCAGTATGTGGGCTGTTGATGGATCTTCTGAAAGTTTTTTTTTTTTTTTTCATTTTTTTATTTTGCAGCCACTTCAGTGGGATGACAACTGGTAGTCAGAGAGAAATGGACACAATAGCTACTAGACACGCTGCATGAATAGTTAATTGTCATCATAGTTATCGATCTACTCGCTTAATTGTGCCATCATTTATTATGTTGAGGAAGTTGTAGTTGTTGTTATTGTTGTCAGCTGATCTGCAGTGATACACCTGACTCATCCTGTCTGTTTGCCCCCCCGTTGGCTCTTAAGTTACACAGTGAGGGCCGATCACATTGCATGATTTGGACTCTCTACCGCACATCGTCTCTCTGTCTCACTCTTTTACTCCCACTTTTAGTCTCCCCTACTGCCGTCGTCTCGCCCACTTTGTCTGACAGCTGCCCACCCATTACTGTTAGCGCTCTATCCATTGTTCTTGATCTCCAAACTTTCACCAGCACAGTTGGTTTTTTGGCTCTCATGTGACCCCGTTAAGGACGGAGAGGATTTTTACATGTAGCCAGTAGAGCTGCAGCTTCCACCGATGAGTGTTTTTCTTGTGCAGGGTTTGAAGTGTAAAGCACTCGAACTTCCAGTTAAAAAAAAATAAAAAAAATTAAAACGTGCTTGTTGAAAATGCTTGCCTCTTGGTATTGTATGATTTCTGGCAATAAGGCATAAATAGTAATATATAGATGGAGGTGGGCGGCTATCGATAACTGTTAGTTCTGGCGAAATGAAGCGAGAAAAGATGGCTCTCCCTCCTTTTGTTGCCATTTACTAAGCTCCCCTTTCTGGTGCCTGTTGGTGGTTTTGGATCGGATAGAAGCTTTAGGCGACATGCCACCACAGAGAGGCAGATTCATACAGTGGAGTCCTTCCAAAAGTCCTCCATCACTCATACACACATACACACATGCACACACACGCGCGCTCACACTCCATCAAACAGTCACACTATCACGGGCACACACTTAATTATTCAGTCGCTAATTATCTTGTATGCCCGGTTACATAACTGAAGTTGCTTTTGTGAGTGGAGCGAAGAAGACACTTGTGAGGAGAACTTGCCGGAAGAGCTGAGCTTTTGAGAGAATTTTATCTGGCTGCTGATGCAACTTTTCTGAAGCATCTGAAACTGCTTGGAAAAAAAAATAATTTTAGGGAAGAATATCTAAATCTGGTGTTGCTGCAGAGATGGTGTCAGAGAGGCGAAATGCAATGCACACACACTGAACCACAGCTGTCTTCAGATATCCACCTGACGACTTATTTGGCTGTGTGATTGTAAGAGCACTGGGTTTGTACTTAGTTTGAGCCCGGTTAGTTCACCCAGTTGAACTAGTCGAAGTTGTTATCTCCTTTTCCTTCTCTCCTTTGTTCACCCCCCCTCCTTCGTCTCACACTTTCCTTAACACCTTGCTTTAGTCATTTTGTCAACTCCCTCTTCTTCCCTTTTCATGCCACGTTTCTGTTCTGTTGCTCTTTCATGTTTTCCTTTGTATTGTGACCTGTTTTTTTTCCTCTCCTCTCAGACGCCTCTTTTATCGCTGCCTATTCTTTAATTTTATTACTCCACATGTCCCCAGTGTCCTCATGCATTGTTGGCTGAAATTCTGTCCACCTTTATTTCACCCGTTTCCACTGTTAATCTTCTCCACTCTCGCACTGTCTCGATTTGCAGCTGAACAAGCTTTAACAATCTGATGCTGTTGGCATCTGTCCTCTTACCTGTCAGTAAAATATAAATGGACCGGTGCTCAGTGAGGCCGCTTTGGTGCTCTAACGGAGCACTCAAAGCACATTTTAACTGCAGGGCACGTTCACCCTAACACACACACACACACACACACACACACACACACACACACACACACACACACACACACACACACACACACACACACACACACACACACACACACACACACACACACAAACTCAAACTGATGGACAGAGCTGGGGAAATTTGTGTTTCAGCATCTTGCCCATGGAATCAAGCCACCAACCTTCTGGTTAGTAGATGGACCACTCTACACACTCTACAGCCTGAGCCACAGCCACACCTGTCATGACATCAGTTATTGGTTTGTGGGGTACATTTTTAAGCCCTGATTTTGACACGTGGACCGCTGCCATCTCGGTGTTTTGACGCCAGACGCATACTTAAATAAGAAGGTAGAGAAGTTATCAGCAATTGGTAAGGAAGATGCATATAATGACTGTACTCCTGTACAAATGTTATGAAAGAAGAAATTGGCTAAAGAGACCATAACTGTGTTTTTACCAGCCACTTAACATAATAATTTCTCCTGTAAAAATTGATATATTAATTCAATTCAGTATTATTTGTACAGCAAATCACAGTAATACCTGCACTTGATATTGTAAGGTGAAGAACCTACAATAATTACACACAAGCATTGTCATTTTTTGTGACTGGATTAAAGTAGTCATCAAACGATATGGAGTTTTTGTTACGTGGTCTACACATGCCTGCGATGATCTCAGTACTCCTCTACCACAGGAGAAACTGTCAGGGTAGCTTTGTTTCTCCATGGCAACAAAACAGGTGGCAGGAACCTACAGACTGTCTGATTGGACCAGGCCAAGCAAACACTAGAGGTAGAGATAAACTTGAAAGACTTTATATAAACATAAAACCTGCTGTTTTATCTGCATTAGTATAAGACAACCTTTTCTTATGTTAAAACCACTACAATGTCTTCTCTCCAAAGCAATAGAGAGTCCTCAGGATAGTTTCACAAAAAAATTAGGTGCTCTATAAATGTGTCACGTGGCGGGGAAAGCCCTGATCTATTGGAGATTTGATGGAAGAGGTGTTTTTCCCTCAAGAGGATGCAGAGATTTGACCACAGACCTCACCACTTACCCATAAATAATACCAGTCACTGCCAGGGTTGGGGTTAGCACAGAAGATAACTGAAATACAACCCAAGTCACCCTGGACACCACCTCTCTTTGGACTCTTCTGTCAGAAACTGTAGATTCAAGGGAGCCCCCACACTGGATCTTTGCACAAAGCACACTAAAGTACTCTTTAGTAACTTTATGTACTTTAAATGCTTCACACTTTAATCTTTAATGCTACTATTCTTAGAAAAAATACTTTTTGTAGTACTTTTTTAATGCTTATATTTTAGAAGGCTGTTGAAAATGCCTTACACTTATAATGGCACTAAAAACAATCTTTGGTCTTGTGTAGTCTGCATCTACCTAAAAAGTCCATAAAAACTACAGAAATAAAAGATTAATCTCTAAACATATTTGTGTTTGAGTATGTGTAAAAATGCATGTCACGTTGGCCTAAGCAGTCATGCATTAATGAAGAGATAAGAGTAGGTGCTAACTTGGGCTATAGGGAAGATAACAAGAGATAATTGCTTAAAACAAGGTCCCATGTGACTGTCCAAGTTCGTTAGTGTTTCAGTACACACACAAACCCACAGACACGTGCTGGCTTCTCGTGACCTGATGCGACCACTCAGTGAAAGTTAATCACCAATTATGCGCACAACTGTTAAATTTACAGTTTACTATCTAACGGAAACTTCTTCTCTACTTCCATTTCTCTATTTTCATTAAACTAGGCTAACGTATAACATGTTGTTTTCGCACACATCACTTTTCATTTGTTGACATTTAGTTGCAGCTGAGCTTTGTGAAGTGTCACCGTGGTTTCAGTTTACCTCAGGCTAGCCCACCGCCTGGGCATGCGGGGGCGGCGGAGCTCGGTGTTGTTGCTAGAGTGCGTGCGAACATCGCCTTTCATCAGCACTGGCCACGGTCGCCATCCTTAATGTGTCCAAACCAATCTGGGATATGAATGAATGGTATGCATGAGTGTGACATCATGGAGTTTCCAGTGCTGTGCTCGGTTCACCTCAGAGATAGCAGCTTTGATATTTCATACCGCTGGCTCGCTTGCAGGGGTTCCCCACCCACCGCCCCTCCTTACCATAGATGGACTCTGAAGAGATGCTGTTTTTGTGGATGGCAGTAATCTTAAAGCTCAAAGGTCAAATATCCAACTGTTTATTCTGAGGAAGGGGCAAAGCAGTGGCCTGTAAACAAGAGACATATACATATATATTACAAGTTACATATATATATATTGTAAAAGAGTCTTATATTTTTCTTTTACAGGCTCTAAAGAGTCTAAATCTATGTTGTTGCAGCATTTGCATCGAAAATAAATTCTGTTGAGTCTTTCTGTAATCAACAAGGTTTAGATTTACCAGTGCACACTCTGCTGGAACGGCATTATGTGCAGGTTTGCTATAAATGAGGTGCACACCCATGTAGACTACAGCAGAATAATGAATATTTTTAATATCTGTGGAAAATAACAGACATGTTGCCAGCTGTTAATCATATTTTCAAGGCAGTTTGTTTTTCTGTCAGGTGTTTAGCCTTTCCTTTTCTTTTTTTTCTTTTTTTAGCATGTATATAGTTTATGGAAAATCCAGCTTAGGCTTGTAGTCTGGTTCAGAAATTTTATTTCTGGCACTTTTTTCATGTTTGGAAAGCCAACTGTGTACAAGCAGAGGAACTCAGCGTTATTCCACTGGATCACCTCTGAGGTTTCCTTTCCTGTGGTGTATCTCCACAGCTGTCAAAGTCACATGTTGTGTTGTTTCTTGAATATCAAAAGCTTTGAGGTCAAACAGGTGACCTGATACCTTTGTTGTCTGATCGAAGGAACCACCTCCATGTTTGGGCAGCATTTCTCTCAGCAATAGCAGCTGGTTCACTTCCTGTCTTATTTAAAAAAAACACACACACACAAACTTGTTTGTGTTGGATTACAGTTTATAAATGGACGCAGAAAAGCAAACAGTGGATGCACTTGAAGTAACAAACTGTTTATATATGTCACAAACAGATGACTGTTGTACGCCACTGTTTGTTTTTGTATTTTGGATGGAATGGCATGAAACATTTTAAGTGCAGGAGGACTCAGATTTTCCATCACACACATGCACACACAGGATGAGGTGATATGACACCTCTAACTTTAGTCTCCCAGCCCGCCACTCTGAATAATCCAGTTAGAATGTACTCTCTGGCTATCAGGAAGTTTTAGCTGCCTCGCTTCCAGCCAGAGGAACAACAGACTTCAGGCTCCAGACTGACCTAAACTGGCTTGATGTCCTAAATAAACGTTTGTCACATAAACACATGTAGTACATGCACTCCCTAACCCCACCAACATCCTAATCTAGTATTTCTTAACATTTTCATGCTTGCCACCCACGTCAAGACAGCCATCGTACTTTTTTCTAAAATTAATGATTCTGCAGTAAGAAGAAGTTTAGTGAAATAAAGGTCTGCAATGTTTTTTTTTTTAATATTCACATTTATTAATATAAGAAGCCAGCCTGAGCTCTTACCCTGAACTTTATGTTAAACCCGTAACTTTAAATGGTTTATTTATAGCCCCTCTACAAACAGAATATAATATATTGGTAGCAATCCTGTCAGATTACTCTTCTTCGGCGGTGTGATTGCAAGCAGATCGAAGAGTATATGTGTTTGTGTAAAGGTCGGAGGTTGCAGGGGGTACCGGCTGATGTCATGGATCCAAAAAGAAACTAGTGTCCTTGATGACAGCCTGGTAACTATAAATGTCGTGACAACCCCTAGGAACGAGCTGTCATGTGACACCCCATCTTTGGAGCCAAGTGCATGGAAAAAGAAAACACACACACACACACACACACACACACACACACACACACACACACACACACACACACACACACACACACACACACACACACACACACACACACACACACACACACACACACACAGCTTTGCCTATGGGGAGACCCCTTTGGAAACAATGTCTGGCTTGTTTGAGGCTTTGAGAGGGTGAGCAGAAGTGATTTGATCTACTCAGTAAAACACCAAACGCAGGCATGAAGTGAGGCTTTGTTTTTACTGCATAGTTATTGTGAAATTAGCCATAATGTTTCCCAAATGATGAAGCCACTTTTTTTGTGCCTTCTCCGGCTGTTTTTTAACAGGTTGCTTTCCTTCATGTAGTGTGTTTTCCAAAGTTGTTGTCTGTTGCTTTTGGCAGAGGCAAAGTGAGATTAAACTTATCTAAAATAACCTGTTGAGGCTGCGTAATTCAACCCTGGCACCTTCCCTTATATTCCAGTCATCCCTAAAGAAAGTGTTCAACTATTTGACTGTGACCAGCACATTGACATATTTTCCTCCCTTGTCCTGAAGCCAACTTCTCGGGGAGAGCCATCAGGGACTACATGGTTCCAGCCCTCTGATATCTGGAACACACACTCTCACGTCTTTCCCTGTGAATGCACACTGATCACAGGTCAGGTCTTTGGCAGTAGTTTCCAATCAGGGGTGCAAGTACTTCAGGGCTACTAAGGCAGCAAGATTAGCTCAGCTGGTAGAATTAATTTGTTAGTTGTACTGAGAAAACTGACTAAAACAGAACAAGCTTCTGGACTTTCCTTGGGCCATTACAACACTGATTTTTTTTTTTTTTTGGCCATTCTCTTGTAGATTTCCTCCTGTTCTTGGAATCATTGTCCTGTTGCATGACCCAGTTTTGACCAAGCTGACCATGCTATCAGACTGATAGCATCACATCTGACTCTAGAATACTTTGGTAAACAAAGGAGTTTGTGCAACTCAATGACTTCAAGGTGCAGTGGCTGCAAATCATCACCCCTCCACCAGTTGGTTTTAGGTGTTTGTGCTGATATGTCCAAAGGTCATTGTTCCAGAAGTCTTGTGGTTTTGTTCAGATCCAACTTTGTAAACCTATCTTGTTCTTTTTAGACAGAAGGCTTTCTGCCCGGGACCCTTCCAAACAAGCCATACTTGTTCAGTCCTTTTCTAATCGTGCTGTTACAAATGTTAACATTTAACATGCTAACTGAGACCTGTAGGGTCTAAGATGTAGCTTTTGGTTTCTCAGTTTCTCTGAGCATTTCACCATCTGACCTTGAAACGAATTTGGTGGGACGTCCACTCCTGGGAAGACTCGCAGCTGTCTTGAGTGTTTCCCACTGGCGAATAGTATTTCTCACATTATAACCCTTCCCATATTGATGGGCAGCAACAGTTGCTACTCCAAGTTTATTGCTGATGTCTTTCATCCTTGGCATTGTGTTAACACTTACCTGAATGCAGACCAGCAAACTAGCACAGGCTGATAGACAGTTAACCAAGTACCCACTTAATTCCCATGGAAGCAGTAATGATGTAGTTATTTTTTTTATTTATCCATTTCTTCGGCATTAAACAAATAATGCCACGGTGTAATAGTGTTGGATCTGTCTAAAGATTCCACTGGAACAATTAAGACCATGAACTGTGTGTGTGTGAATCAAGACTCGAGGCAAGCTTCTTTTCATGCATGCATGGGAGAGTCAGGTCTCAGAGCTGTGACCTCTGCTCTGGTCTGCGCTGTCTCCCAAGACTCCGCCCCCCTGCACGCACCTTTATTGATAGCACAGATTGGTAACACCCACATTGATAGCCACTCCCACAAAGTCGTATCCTAGGTGTGTCACAAATCCCTGTGCGTGTGGGCATGTGTGTGTGTGTGTGTGTGGAGATCTGTGAAGATCCTAAATGACCATATAATAAAACTCCTGCACATATGGTTTAACCTAGATAAACACAGATGTACCATAAACATTTAGGAAGTAAAACATCTCTCTTATCTTTACAATGAAACAACAGAAGTCCTTTGGAATGTTTCTAACAGTTATCTCCAAGCTTCCAACAACTGGCTGGAGGCTTGGTGCAATAAAAGCACATCCTTTGATCTCCCAGCATCCTGTCATAAAGAAGCGTCAACAGAAGGTGTCTTTAAGCCTTACAGTTTAACCGAGGTCCATAAGTTTAACCATACAACAATGACTATATTCAGCAATTTACTCTAACAAATAGGTCATGTGTTGTTGTTGAGGAAAGCTTATTTACCTAATTTTAGGACCTACTTATGTCCTGATGTGCAAAACCTTAGAACTGAACGAGCGTGGACTTTACTACTAAGCAGAATTCATTAACACGTCGAGTCTGTTAAAACTGAATCACAGTAAGCTGAAAGTTGTCCAAACCCACACATTTGATCAGTTTTTAGTCCATCTTACATCGCTGAGGGGGACATGAGATGAAAAAGTTTGGGTACTGCTGATTTAAATAAGTTTAGCACTTTATTTGGTGCAGGATTTTTCTTTCAATCCTGTGATTAAATGTAATTCAGTATAATATTCTTGCTACTTCAATTCTGACTTTATTGCCTTGTGTTTCACATTTTCTGCCTTCAGGTTGTCTGTGGCTGTCAGTGTGTGAAAATTAATTCCAGCTACAAATATACAACATCTCCACATGTACTGCACACATACACACCGAAATAAATGACAAACGTGTTTATAGTGTGAGGCTGCAGACACTTGCACACACACTCAGACACACATGAGGGTTTTTTCAGGCTGGTAATTAGTAGAAGCAGTAAGGTGATAACAAGCGCCAGCCACACGTTTGCAACCGAGGTGTCGATGCCAACATGCTGCCGGATATCACAGCCCCGCACTTTATCACACTTCCCTCCCTCCCCAGACGGATAACTCTTAAATACAGATGCGTGCTCACGCCTGCTTTAAAAAGTGCAAGAAAATATGATCGTGCTTCACGCAACACACGTCTTCACCTTTACAGCAAACAGAACATGTGCATCAACTAGGTGTATGTCCCCCACAAGTCCTCCTCCTACCCTTTTCTTTTCCTCCTTTCCTATCATTTCCACCCACTCCTCCTCCTCCGACTGCATGATTTGAGTCATATGATTCAACAAGGTGAGAATCTACATTCAGCAGATTATTTTCATCTTGTTACCCTTACATTTCTTTTTTCCTCGTTATTTGGATGCTCGGGTTTCGTTTACGTGGTGCTTGGTGACAAAGTTGAAACCTTGTAGCTGGCGATGATCTCGTGAGTCTGACATCACCTCAGCATAAACTGCACCCCCTGCATGAACGCCCTGAAGCGTGAGGTTTCTGAACAACAGTTTGATCAAACAGAGACTTTGTGTGTGTCTCTTATGCGGTCCCTTGGAAGGCTTTATGTAATTACATTATGCTGTAGTGACCGTGCGATTGTACCACTACAAAATATATGGGTCATTTGAAACATTGGATCCAGACTTATCATTTTGTGTTCCCTTCTCCCCCGTGCCATCATCTCTCCCCTCTTGACCTTTCATCTCCCAGTGTATGCATCTTGTACTTTGCACCTGGCACTGGCTCACTTTCTGTTTTATTTCTCTTCCACAGGTTGTGGAAACAGCAGTATGAGCGGTGACATGTACAACGCTGGCTATCACACTATTGCCAACATAGATTATTCGTCTGTGTGCATCAGGACAATGAGTGCCAGGTACACTCACTGCACAGGTATGACCTGGCATCAGATGGACGTGCGTCAGCTCTCCTTCCCGGATTCCTCCTTTGATGTCATACTAGAGAAGGCCACCCTGGATGCCATAATGGTGGATGAGAAAACGCCTTGGAAGGTTTCATCTCAAACTGCTTGTTTCATTCACCAAGCACTCACAGAGGTATTTAAGTTAAGTTAATTAAGGTCAAAATATTATTCTCATTAGTAGTATTAATGTGGACATTTGTAGCCGATGGATGGCAAAGTTGAAAAATTAACTATAAATACGTCTAAACTGTATACAGTATTTGTCAGTTTTTACAGAGCTGTCCTTTGCCTGTTTTACAGACCTCTAGTGTCGCTACACACCTATGATGATTTGAGAGCTGTTCTACGGCGAGCAGCATTACGGTTTATTTGTAAATGACTTTTTGACAGTGAAATTAGTGGCACTTTACATTTCCACTCCACAGCCCATCAGCGTAGTGGCAAGAAGCTGAGTGCCCTTCAGCTGCTCGCCTCAGCACTAACCGCCACAGTGTCAATGTGACAATGACAATGTTTTGGTCATTTGCTGTGCTTGACCTTCGCATATTAAGACAAGAGAGCTCCACTATTAACTGAAGTAGGAAACTTGTGATTTCTGAATGGCAAAGAATTACTCATGATGTACTTACTGAGCATTTGAAGAACGGCTAAGTAAGATATAATTCAAAATTTAGGTAGAAATTACAGGTGTATAAGTCTTACGCTTAGCACACAGGCTGTAATTACAGTAAATGTTACAGTGGAAAAGGTCACAGAGTCTGACTCATTTTAATAGAAGCAGCTCGAGAGCACTAAGTAAAAGGGATGTTAATGCAGATTTAAAACATTTGCATTTTCTTTTAAAATTACACACAAATCAACAATTTATTAATGAAAGTATTATAAAGATTTTATAGCAGGTGGCTATAACCAGTTACAATTAATATTTGCAGTTAATATCAGCATCATATTTATGCTGCTGGATTTAGCAACAATAAACAAAGTTTATTTTGACCGACATTAAAATCATGTAGATTTACGTTTGGTAAAATATGATTATTTTATGTTACTGGACAGAAAACAAATATTTAAGATTAGATATAAGATCAGGAGTGACCCAGAATGAACTATATCACTGTCTGTAGGTGTGAATATTCAAAAAGAAATGGAGACAACAAGGACACAGGTGACCTCACACAGCCACAACCTTTCGTGCTTGCTGTTGTACCTCCTGAACGATAGGCGCCGCTACTCAGACAACACTTTCACATTAGCACTGGTACAAGAGGAGAAAGCGTCAAAACCAGATGCAAAGAAATTGCAGTTTTTTTTCCTGACATATCGTTAAAATAGCTGTAATAACTGACAGTTGACAGTTGATCTTCATGCCAGGTTACAAACCGTGAGAGGTGCACAGCTGCCAGTAATGGCGGCTTGTAAAAGCGGCCGTGACGTCCAATTACTTGCAGCCCGAGTTACAATATGTGCTCAATTGAATTCATTTGGACTTGAAGTTTTTCTCCCAATCGTCCACTGTAATAGTTACAGCAGCAAGTGAATGAAGTGCTTTATATGATACACAAAGAAGAAATTTTATTAGATTAGAAGTACTTAAATGTCAGTTTTCTCATATTATCCCAATTTTTAATGCTTAAAGCTTAACCGAGGACAACCCTGACTTGTGAAGTAAACAAGGATATAGACAGTGCTGTCTCTGGGCCCAGTTTGTAGGGACGGTGTCTTGGGTGTTTTCCTCTAACAGAAGGAAGTATTAAAGAAGGATCAGTGAGTGTGATTGGTGGACAGATGGGAGGATTTGAATTCCCTTCTAGAGGAGTGAAGCTGAACTCATGAAGAGGCCTGTTTAAAAGCCATTTCAATAAGACGCTCAAGTTCCCAAGCACACTTTCCACTTTCATTTTTCTCACCTGCTTCATGCTCTTGGCAATCCCTCTGCTTCATGTTGGTTTACATGTATCTTTATGAACTTGTCTGTGATCACAAGTACACGCCAGTGTTTTTGTCTTCAGCACTAGTGTACATTTGCTCTCTCACTCTGTCTTTTATGGGCACAGCCAGTCACGATTTGTGTTTATGAGTGAGCGTGTGTTTAGCAGGAATGTGGGTGGTGGCTTCAGAGCCCACTTTCAATTCCTACAGAAAGCATTTTCACAAAGTAGAAAAAGGGGACAGACGGAGAGAGACGCGAGCAATAAAGAAAGGTGAGAAAGAAAAGAAGGAAGGTGAGAAAATGGTGAGCAGAGGAGAGAGTGATGAACATGAAGGAGATCCCTGAAGAAACTTTTGTTGAAATCACAGAAGAAAAGAAGAAATGGTGGTGGGGAGTGTGGGGGGAGTGGATGACAGCAGAGGAGAAAGGAATTGAAAGAGGGAGAAAAAGAGAAGGAGTGAGAGACAGAAACCAAGAGTGACAGAAAGCTAATGAGCAGTGCGCCAGTGTGAGACTGATGAGAAGAAGGTAGCAAAGGAGAGGGAGAAACGGAGGGGAGGGGAGGAAGAACAGTGCAGAACACTTTAATCTAAAGCCTGCTTTGAAAGAGATTCCCAGAGATTAATCGTGTTGAGTTAAAAAATAAAGAAATATACCAGAGAATATTGGTGATTTATATCACTTCACACCAGCGGATTGTTATTTCTCATTAGTGTGAGAACAGATCATATAAATACAAGGTTGAGCATACAAAGTTGAGGCAAAGTGCATATTTAGTTAATTATTTCAATAGTTTTGTGTACGTTCCAGAAAACTTGTCATGGACAGCCATCAGCCTCCTTGTGTGTGTGCTTGCACTTTGTGTGAGAGCTAGCACTGGCCAAACATTGATAAGCCATACATAAGAGTAATTAAATTCAATTTTATTTAAATAGCGCAAAATCACAACAACAATTGCCTCAGTGTGCTTTATATTGTCATTTAAAGACCCTGCAATAATACAAATAAAACTGGAAACACCCAACTATCATATGACCTCCTTTGAGCAAGCGCACTGGCAACTGTGGGACGGAAAAACTCCCTTTTAACAGGAAGAAAGCTCAAGGAGAACCAGACCCAGGGATGGGTGGCCATCTGCCGTGAGTGGTTGGGGGTGAGAGGAGTACTGTGACTGCACTGGCTAAAGTTTGGTGCTGTTAGCTTACTGGCCGGCTTAGATAAATTTTTAGCTACTCATCGTAGCAGCTGGCTGGTTAGCACTAATCTGCTTCTTACTCAGTGTTGACACGGAGAAAGAGTCTTGTCTAAAGTACATGCATGACTTTAGACAAGTATATAATTTATAGTAATTAATGGACTCCATTTCTAAGCAGTGCTTTTTAGTGCTGCTTAGAGGCCCATTATATTTCCTGTATTTGTTGTTTCATACAAACAGTGACATCTCAACAGCTCTGTACTGTTCATACCAGTGCTGAGTACTGGCTATTCTCCTAAACAAGAGATGTCGCCACTTAGATAGAACTTCCACATCACCAGAAACAAAAACTATCATATTTTTCTTTCAAAGTTTTTTCCAGAAAGCCTCATCTTTTCAGTCTATATGATCTCTGAATCGCTGAGCTTCTCTGCAGTTGTCATTAAAATGGCAGTAAAACCTGACACGATCGTACACTCATGTAATCGCCTTGACTGTGGCTGCTGCGGCAGCAGCACCCTCTGTGAGGTTATAAGCCAAATACAACGTGAAAGCGTACTGTAGCTTGTGCCAGGGGATGTGATGTCAGTTTTGAAGTGCAGTGTGAGTATAGTGGGCCCATGATTGTTGGCGTTAGAGGAAAGCAAAGGAGAGGTTTAGCTGCAAGTGCGTGTTTGGTGAGCATGAAGATCACATCCTTTCCATTTTCATGGAAAATCTGTCCCAAATAATTTTGTTTAGTTTTTTAAAGTCGGTGCATATCCCGTTTGAAGATTAGTGGAGGTTACAATAAATCGGGTTCAAAAAGCTTTATGCTACAAAAAGTATCCCCTGAAGGTCAAAAAGTACATGAAACGCTTGCAGAGAGATTAAATACATTAATATTCTTTAATTGAATGTCCTGTTACATTTTACATTTTACTATTAAAATATAAAACTCTTTTACTGGTAATGTATGTGTAGAGTTTAACTTTTACCAAAATCAGAGGTCAACACTTGACATTAGAAATTAGCCATCTATCCCTTAATGTTCCTCACCACAGTAACAGGGGTTATAGACAGTTTATCTTAGCTCACATAATGCAAGAGGCAGGACTCGCACCGTCATAAGGCTAAGATGAAGACACCGTCAACCTTTCATTCGTACCTAAGTTCAAGTTAATCCCACACACTCGTCTGGAGAAACAGGAAACTCCAACAAAAAGGTCCAAGCTAAGAACTGTGCTGCTGACCACTGTGTCAACATGCTGCACATTTGGGATTGTCAGCTGATCACACCTAAAGTTAATCTTGGAGTTTAACACTGTTTGCGATACCTCTAGTAAATTTCAGGTAAAGGGAACATTAAAAGTCATGTTTTGATTTGGATGATAAAAAAAGGAACCATCCATCCATCCATCCATCTTCTGCCGCTTATCCGGGGCCGGGTCGCGGGGGCAGCAGCCCAAGCAGAGAAGCCCAGACCTCCCTCTCCCCAGCCACCTCCTCCAGCTCATCCGGGGGAAC
>VURO01005564.1:18655-32743 GCA_015108175.1 Pelvicachromis taeniatus
GCAGAGTCCGCCGCTTCTGTGTCGCTCCGAGACCAAAAGAGCTTACGTCCACGACGCGGAGCAGTCAGTGCCGAGTTCGAGCATGTAAAAAAAGCCAAGAACCGTCTCCGGGGCCTCTCAGGATTACAACCTTATCTCCACCACTAGTAGCAACATGGATGATCCCCACCACGCGATACAGAGGTGCGCGCACGTACAGTGTGGAGGGGGAGGAGACACGTAAAACGCAGGGAGCGCGCTTTTGGGTCAGGTCGACGTGCTGCTTTCAAGCGCTTCCTCGTCATAAAACCTCTTAATTTCCAATTTGGGAAGTCGTAAAGTGGCTCTTTGTCGGGTACATTCAAGTGCGATCAGTAACGAAACGTATCACTGAGTCACGCTGTGTGTATTGGACTTGAAATTAGCTGTTGAAACTAAGAAATCACACCAAAGACAAAGACATTTTTGACAATGACAAAACTAATCATTTTAATGCATTTTTTTTTAATTCAACAATAAAACTTAAATAAAAGAAAAAGACAGCATTTCGATAAATTAATGACGCTCACATATAATAATTGATTTAACCCAGCTGTCCCAAATTTTGTCGTTGGGTAAGCCCAGCATGCATGAAGTTACATTATAGGAATGACTGGCTGTAGGCCAGTTTTTATGGCGAGCCACGAGTGCCAAAATAAATTCAATAAATAAGTAATTGAATAATTAATTAAACGTGTAATTTAATTAAAATTGAAAATTAATAAACAATTAAATATTATATCGTTTCATTTAAGACCTTTAATAATGTATGTATTTCCAATTTTAATTACATATTAAACACAGTACAGTCTACACTGCACAACAATAAACAGCACAGACACGTGTAATTATTTAATAATGTATTTATTTATTCATTCATTTTGGTATTCATGCACCTTCATAAGTTTTATTACAACTATTTTAGCAGTGATTGATTGATTGAGTGATTGATTGGATCAGAGCTTCCTCTGTCTTGAGGGAGAGTTGAGCCAATCAAAATAAAAAGGTTTTCCCATTATGACTTAACGCAATCACATGCTCTATTTACAAAGGTTAGTTAAACACCTGTGACGTTTAAGCTGTATTTAACTAAGCAAAGGAAACATAAAGGCAAAATAAAACAACTTAAAATAGCATTGCCTGTCCCACAGAAATACTATCAGTGTGAAATGTGTTACAAACATTCAGTCAGCTCCTTTTGAGATGACCAAAAAGTCTATTTATATTACTGTTATTGATTTTATACAATTTTATCAGTAAGAGACTATCACAACAACGTTGGATGAAATGTAGGAAGAAACCCAAGCACCTGGAGTAAAGGTGAACAATTCATTTTCCCATGGGGCCACATGACAAACTGGGACTGTTGTGCAGGGCTGGACTGATGAGCTTATGAAGAGATTAAATAAACTTGGTTGGGCTTTCCACAACAGTCCCAGTTTCTCATGTAGTCCCTCGGAAATATAAAGTGCCCACCCCCTGATCCTAGAGGAAACGTATGCAATTATAACCATCATCACCATCTATCATTACTTATACCCTCGTCTACATCCACGTCAGATTTTTCCGATAGACGTAAACGCACCGCGGATCTTTTGATGACGTCTGGCTCGATCTTTGGACGTGTCACCGTTTCATCACCGTTTCATTTACCTCATTGATTATCTGACCAAAACACAAGCTTATTATTATAACCGGTAGTTTGTAAATACGTGTTCGTGGGTACCACGTGGAATTTGTCCTTGCATATGCTTGTATAGATTTTTTTCTCTTTTTTTAAGTAAAAAATAAAAGGAAAAGAAAAGAAAAAACGGTGGGCATGCAAACCCCCCTTTCAGAGTTCACACACTATACACACACGTGTGCATACCGGAGCTACACGTGTGTGCTCCCCCCTGATTTAAAAAAAAAATGCTCTTCCTCTGAAGTTTTCTACTTTTACCGCAGCACACAGATAGATTGACCTTCCCTGTTCCTGTTCAGTATGAGTTGGTCTGCGTGTGTTTGTGTTGTCTTTACGCGTGGCTCAGCATTATAGGCTTTTTTTTTTTTTTTTTAAGGTTGTCTGGTTGATTATTTTATGTGCTACTTGATACTCAGCGTGTGTAAAAGCGAGAGTATGGGAAAGAGGACGCGCCTGTGCGTTTGGAGAAAGAAAATGATGACTTGTGTTGAACGCAGAGGGGAAAAAGTGGCTGCGCATTAGCCAGCTGTTCCTCTCCAGTCACCACTGCTTAGCGCTATATAGGCAGCAGAAGTCATGCAGAAAAGCAACTATTCAGTTTACTGAACGCTCCAAGATTAGAGTCATTGGCTGCAAAGGCTCTGCGATATTTCTTTAAGAAAAATGGCAACATAAAAATCTTGCATTCAAACTCTATAGTAAAACGTGATTTACTCTAAAATAGTTCAAGTCAATACAATTTTATTTGTTTTGTTCTGAATCATAACAGTGGTTGCCCTCAGTACTGTGCAAAATTCTTGAGCCACAACTTGTTTCTTTATATTCTGCTTTTAAGAAGCAAGACTTTGTTGTAATCTTTTTAAAGTGGCCTTGAGCAGTAGTTCTGCAGGCATTCTGATGGTCAGTTTTCTTTGGACATTGGCTGTTTCTTCAGTCATTTCCACTCCTTACACCTGACTATTTTCAGATGAATGTTTTTATCTTAAAGCGCTAAAGACTGACCTATGAATCATTCGAGCACAAAAAAGGCACCTAACTCAAGGGGAACCAGTGGCAACTTAGCAAAGAAACAATTTCACATTGTATCTTTAGACACTTTGTTACCAGCAGCTTGCCACAAAAACATCATGAAGAATGCCAAATAAAACACAGTTTGGCAGGCATAAAATAGTATTTTTTTTCCAGTAACAAGTTGATTCCCAAAGAGCTATTAGCTCAAAGGTATGGGTGTGCACAGTGTCCTTAAAAAAATGGGGGAAACTGGAGAAGTGGAGGAAAAGAGAAGAGATAGCAGGCCCCAAAAATATCTACAGCAGATGAACAGTATATTTGTTAAACTGCAGAATCCATCAAAAAGCAACAAATATGAAAACAAAACAAATTAAGGGTTTAAAAAAACAACAAAACTAAATCTGAGGTAACAAATTCTTGATTCATGGAAAAACGCTTTCCAAATTTGCAATCACCAAATCCAGGAAAACACAAGTTCACCAGTTTCACAAAGTGTTAAAAATAAAACATACATTTTGTGTTAAAAAGTTTTGACACATGAGCCCAGGAGCTTTAGCGGTTGCACACGGGGAGCAGGATTCCTGGAGTGTTTTCTGAGTAAAGCCAGAACTATGCTGTCAGCCAGCACTGATCATGGCATGCACATACTTCCTCTTAGGCTACTGTTAATGGTTGCATTATTATGAAGGGTGTAGTATCGGTTACTATATTTGAATGACGGGTGTGTGCAAGAGAAAACAGTTCTGTGACAAGAGAAAGTAATGAGAAAAAAAAACGTTTGGTTTGATTTAAATAAAACCAGCCATATGAATGAATTCACACCCATCACATTCTTGCACGCACATTCTCCAGGTCTTCCTTAAAATGGGTGGTCCTGACTACTGAGATCAATAAAAACTGACAGCACGTCTCTTTAAAGATAGCACAACTAATTCTGCAGCATTCATATAGCCATAAATAATATGCAATTTTTAAACCGACCCAGTAGCATAGTGGCCTCCCTGCAAAGAAACCAACTCCAAGTTAATTTTTAACATCAGAATTTCTTCCAAATTCTCTATTAGGGAGGAATTTTTATCTAAGTTGCCAACATTATTGTGTTTTTTTTTTAGTCAGTGCTTCACCACAGGGAATGCTTTAAAGTTAAAAATAAAAAATGAATGCTTAGTGGAAGAGTATTAGTTAGTAGTTGGTACACCAGTACCAATTTGTGATATCAAAACTGTGAAACCTCAGACACCAGCTTATGTAGACCTAAATCTCCCATGTGAATGGGGATATGGTGGACAAAACTGGACCAGCTGCTTTTCTCTAGCTGTTATCCACATTATAATCATGTAACTGTCATAAAAGTCAGTCCACCTGGTAAAAGAATCAGATGTTTACTTGCTATAGTCCTGCCCAAAGACAATGTGTTTAAAAAGGGTCTTCAGGTATATTAATTAATAAAATTATTTCTTTTTTGTGGAGTACTCGAATTCTAACTGAAAAGAACATGAATGAATGTGTCCAGCAATACATTTTTCAATAAGGAACATTAAAGGTACAGTGTGCAAAAATCTCACCACTAGATGTCACTAGATTGCAGATTGCGGTTGATTGAATTCTGTTTTCTTAACCATTCCAATTAAAGTGCTGAATCCTAGCTAAGGTGGCCGCCGTTCTTCTGTAGTTAGTGTGGGCTGTCAGGCCACTCTTTACCTCAGCTGTCAATACGTTTCCACTTCTATTTAATTTGAGCGAGGTTGTAAAACTATTGAGTGTTGATGATCCAGGGATGCTCACATCTGTCTGACGACAGCAATACTGAAATGCGTTTGTTCGAGGATATCCTGAAGTTTCCTGTCAGTAAGCGTCACTGTTTTTGCTGCTGTTAGCCAGCGTTTGTGAAACTATCTTGGAAGTGGATTTAACATTGTCGGACTCTCTCATGTCTTTTGTCTTCCTCTGGGTGACACCAACTGGTCGCCGGCAGATGGCTGCCCCTCCCCGTGCCTGGTTCTGCTGGAGGTTTCTTCCTGTTAAAAGGCAGTTTTTCCTTCCCACTGTCTCCAAAGTGGCTGCTCATAGAGGGGGTCATATGATTGTTGGGTTTTTCACAATATAAAGTGCCTTGAGGCAAGTGCTGTTGTGATTTGGTGCTTTATAAATTTAATTGAATTGAATCATGAGAGGGAATAAACCCTCATACGATGTGAGAATGTAATCACTGTTCATCAGAAGGAAAATGTGATTTTTAGGACACTCAAATCTAACACTGACATAACGTTAGCTTATGTCAGTGCTGTTGATGTTTAGCCATTTTGTTGTCAGCTGTGCACAGAGGGAATGGCTGCATGTCTAATCTGCTTACAATAAGTAATTGTAACAATATTGTGACTAAATAAGCATGTTTTGTGCAGGTTTGTGTGTGTCACAGCCCTGACTTCAGTTTAGGAGACAAGGAATGAGGTGAGGAGAGAAAGGATGCCGGTTGTGTTGTCTTTGCTTATTTGGTGATCCTGGATATCTTCAGTGTGAAAGTGCAGACACAAATTACTCAGACGTAATTACACACTAACCAATTTATGAATAAAATATTCTTTTTGTTCCCATTAAATAAACTTAAAAACCAACTGAGTGTACCTTTAAAATACGACATGCCCAGACAGCTATACACACACACACACACACACGCACGGACACAAGACAAAGCCTTGTGTTTGAATAAACGCCCTTGGCTATCTTACAAGGACGGTCTGCAAGAGTGCACAGAATTTGATTATATTGTGGATACTACTAATAACCACACAGGAATGGACATGACACAAAACTGTGACATGAACCAAAAATTCTGAAGTTTGAAGTGTTATTAATTTCATTTAGATATCAACAAAAGTGAAAATATTTCGCACAAACGAAAAGTGAAATCCAACAGCATTAGATATAATTTCACATATAATATAAGCCAAATAATGTGCAGTTCTAGTGGCTTTTTCATATCACAGCATTCAAACAACACAACAGTGTCTGAATGACATAAATGCATCTGCCATAACACAGCTGGATGCAGCAGGTAATGTTGAGTGGTTTACCTGAGGTCATCTAAGACCCTGCTGAGACATCAAAATAGAGAGTTCATATTATGAATCTATAAATGAAATGAGGGTGGTGGTGATAATTAAGAAGAAAGGGGGTATGAGGATAGAGCCACGATTCTTTGAACCATTTCCCTGGAATCAATGGCCTCTGAGAAATAATTTCACCCCAGGCGTCTCTTTATCTTTTTCGTGCTAGCACTAAAGACAACTCTGGTGTAAACATTGCAAAACTTGAAACTGTAATATCTAATGATTGTCTAATTGTAAGTGATTGTTCTTGCAGTCATTTTATTATTACACTGACATCATCAATCTCACTTTCTGGTGTCAGGTTTTAACAGTGCAGTGCTGATGCTTTTGTGGTTTTGATCGAAAACAGCACGTGACACATCAGCATCAGACCTGTGTTGATGATACCTCCTAATCTCTCTCTCTTTCTCTCCTTCCCTCTCTTTTGTGTCTCATGGGCTATCCAATTCATGACAACAGCACAACACACAGCTGAGCAGACATGCACAAATACACAAATTGTGTGTGGGACTGTCACCGCAGCATCGGTCAGATGGTGAATTAGTCTGCTCGTTAAGGGATGTGGCTGCCTGAGTGTGACTGTGTTTCCCAGCTGTGCTCAGGAGGACTACATACAAAGCACAATTAGTTCAGAGCACTGTAACACGGTAGTTTTGTCATTGTCCTCCTGTCCTCTCTTGCCTTTTGTTCTTGCACATCCTGCTACTACTTAAGACAGAAGTCGTTCAGGAGCGTTGAATTACCATGGTAGTGAAAAGTGATTCTGTTTTGCTCCATGCCTACAACTCACCTGTTTCCTCCTCCGCACAGAAGCCCTGATGTTATCCTGAGAGACAGTGATCAACGAATGCGAGGTGAAATTTGATGCTGACCTGTCTGCAACCGAACCCTGAACCTCTGGAAATCCTATTTCTCGAGATCATTTTCATCAGTCCTTTGTAAACAAACACACTTAACAATTTTTTTCCCTCCCATGAACTCTGCGTTTGAGTCCAGACTGTACATTGTGACCATTTTTTTTAAACAAAAGGCCCTACCTATGTGTTGTTGTCACCTAAATAGTTTAATTATTTATTTTTTTTAGATTTCCAATAAAATATTGACTAAGCATGTTATGATCACCAGCAACAGACTGTTGTTAACTACAGATTTTTTATTTTGATGCGTGCTCTTTTGCATTTTGGTGATGTGTTTTGCTGCTACAGTTCATGTACATGTATTAAGCTGAAAGCAGGAATTTCTGTTGGTAGCCTAGGAAAATATGTCATATACCCTCATTGGGCACTTTGTTATGCTCACCATGCTTGTACTGGGTTGGTCCCTCTTTTTGCCTCCAGAACTGCTTCATTTATTTGTGGTGTAGCTTAATTTGTCAGAGTTCACACAGTTGCTGCAGATTTCTGCACATTCATGATGTGAACCTCTCATTTCAAAAGAGCAACATTTGTTTTAAAAAGTGCTCTGTTGGATTGAGATCTGGTAACTCTGGAGGCCATTTGACTACAGTGAACTCATTGTCATGTTCGAGACACCAGTGTGATGATCTGAGGTTTTTGATGACTCGAGGTGGATTATCAGAAGACACAGACACGGTCAGCAACAGTTCCCGAGTAGGCTGTGACATTTAAACAATGTTTAGTTGGTGCTAAGGGCCCAGAGTTTACCAAGAAAATATTCTCCATGTCGTCACACAACCATCAGCCTGAACTGCTGATACAGGGCAGGATGGATCCATTCTTTCATGTTGTTTGTGCCAAATACTGATCCTACCATCTGAATTTTGCAGCAGAAATCAAGATACATCAGACCAGGCAATATGTTTCCAAGTTGCTATTGTCAAACGTTTGCAATCTTCTGCAAATAGCCTCAGTTTCCTGTTCTTAACTGACTGGTACCCAGTCTGATCCAGTGGTCTTCTGCCGCTGTTGCTCATCTGCTTCGAGGCTCATTCGGAGATGCCCTACTGCATACACTACCTTCGTAATTACAAGTGGTTATTTAAGTGACCTTTGAAGTCACTTTAATCACCTTTATTCCTTATTCTGATGCTGTCTGAGCTTCAGCAGGGTCTCTTGATCATGACTACATGCTTAAATGCATTTAAATGCTTCCATGTGATTGGCTGACTAAATATTTGTACTAATGGGTTTTTGAAAACCTGACAAAGTGGCTGGAGAGTGTATATATGATTGGTCCACGTGTAGATAGAATTTTAAATTCTGGCTTTTATTATATGTTCTTTTGATGATATAGATATATAAAGCTCAGCTTTTACAAATGTTTACACTCTGATGGCTGTATTAGTGTTATATTGGATGCTATTAGCATTAGCAGTGATCTATCACAGGTACATCCAACATGGTTAAAGCTCTATCATGTATTTCCACATCGTTTAAAAGTCACGTTAGGAGTAACGCAGTTAGGAACAGTGATTTAGCTGACTGAAAAGATTGAAGAAGGCACTGACTTTGGAGAATGCTGTGCATAATATAACCTGACCCCAGGTCCAGTTTGTCTTCATTATGTTGTTTGTATTCTGAAGTTTTCCCATCCCTGGGATCAAACCATACAGTTCACAATAATAGCTGTGAGTGATTTAATCAAAGTTTGTATTTAAACATCAAAAAATAAAACACGGTTTGTGTCATCAGTTTCACACAGAAAAAAATAATACATTCGTTCCTGTTCATTTTCTCTTCTGCTCCAAATAATGAGGAAGGAGGAACTGAAGATCTCACAACTTTGGCTAAGAGCCGGGTGTACACTGTGGGAAGGTTGATAGTCTATCACAAGGCCAACAGGGCAAAAACGCTTGAAACCCTGACACAATGACTGATGACATGATGACTCCCTTTACAGCAGATCTGATCACCCTGTCGTCAGGGTACACTGACTCTGAAACTAAAACTTCTAATTTGCCTTAAAGCTTTTATGCTATCATTAAACACTGACCGATTGCTGTCTGCGCTTAAAGACATGAAGGCAAAAAGTGTGCGTGTAACTATGGGAGTTGCACACAAAATGCAGAATGACAGTTTGTTGACAGTCCCACAAAGTCTGTTGTGGAGCTGCTTCTTGACTCATTGGCTTTTAGATCATTGTGCAACTGAATGAAACTGCCTCTCATTTTTAGGGTCACGTAAACACGTGTGAATGACCGAGGTGTGATCCACTAGCTTTGTTGGTAAACCAACATAACCTCGCTCTATTAAGTTCCAGCAATCACCACACACCTTCAGACCACATAATCTCTATGCATTTGCACTCACAGTCTCCTGTAGATACCGACACACAGACACAGACACACACCGGCGGCCCTGCCTCCCCCATCGTGGCCTCACACTGTAAACAGGCTCAAATTTTGTTCATCGGCGGCTGCCTATTCTTTGCGGCCGATGACACTGGTGACATGTAAAGCTCTCTGGCATTGTCCAGCTCGCTGGAGCTCTTTAGCAGTGTAATCACCAGTGAAATGGCAATGGGCCACTGGGATGAAAACACAAGTCAGCAGCTGGTCAGCAAATCACAGCTGAAAGCCGTTAAATGGTGGATTTGCCCTGTAAGCAAGACAAGCTCGGGGGGCCTTTGTGGACCCAGTTTGTGAATGCACAGAGCTGAAAGGATATTTTTCGTAACAGTTAATGGGCGTTTTATAACTCGGCCTTTCACACGTCTGACAGATCAAGCTGAGGAAAAATAGTTTTGAGACTGTCTCAGAAGCAGACTTCGTGTCAGGGCTAGCTGGGTACTGAAAAGTTTGATTAAGGTGTTCAGACAGGCAGAATCCTTATCAGAGTCGAGTGTATTTATTTTAATTAAAACTTGACACGAGCTGAGCACCTTTCATACAGAATAAAGCACAGTTTCCAGATGTGACTCACAGGCCAGATTTGCTAGCTTTACGCTGACAGTGATTGGAAGCTGCTGAAGAGAAACATTTGTCTGTCAAATCATTTTTGTTGTTGTTAAAAAAAAGTCTATTTTAGTTTAACAAAACAAAACAAAAAAGATTTAGGCAATAAGGATATGACACTTATGCCTCTCGCCAAGGCTCCCGGCAGCCGAGAGACAAAACTGTAATTATCGTCTTGCGGTTGCGTGCTTCTACCAGTCAAGTTGCAGTTTACGTCCATTACTGTCCTGACTCACAATATGCTGGAGGCTTAGGAGGAATTTAATATGTGGGCATTTAAGATCAGTGTCACTATTTCAGCATCCCACCAAAGGATGGTCACAAACTGATCTTATGGTGCTAAATAATGAGCAGAATTATTGCTGTTTTTTTCAGACATCATGATTCTACATTGGTGATGAACTTTAATGTCATTACTTCATTCATTTCATGCCATTAGACATTTGCATGTTTACCTGTAAAGTTGAGTTAGATCTGCTTTGAGTCTCAGTGAACATCTGTGCTAAAGTCCAACAAGGCGTTTATGAATGGGACAGCTCTATAGACAACCCCCAAAACGTAATAATTCCTGCTACAAGAATAAATACCACAAACAACTTGTGTGCCTGTGATTTGACGAAAGACAGGAATGTAGTATTGAAAATACAAAAGTGGAGCAATTTTTTAGCAAAATATGCCCCGTCAGTCGGAATGTTTGATGTTTACATCAAGTGCTGTTGATGAAAAACAAATTTAAAAAACTGGATAAGTATAAACTCATGTTTTATCATTTCTGTGAAAGGTAGAAGTTAGGAGGCTGAACTGCTACCTTTCACGTGTTTAAGGTTACAAAAAACTGATGAAATGACTTCACAGAAACAGGCAATCTACCGCCATGTGGCCCCTGCTGGGAGCAACTCTCTGCGCCACCTAGTGGCATTTAAAGACCAGAGCTCTGCACACCTCTCCATATACAGCTGTGGTCAGAAATGCACATATACTCATCATGAGCATGAATGTCATGGTAATTTTGATCTTTGAATGATTTCAAGGGTGGAATAACTGTACAGCATACACCTTTGTCCCTGGAGGTGGCTGGGGAGAGGGAGGTCTGGGCTTCTCTGCTTGGGCTGCTGCCCCCGCGACCCGGCCCCGGATAAGCGGCAGAAGATGGATGGATGGATGGATGGATGAATGGCATACACCTTTAATGACACTGATAAACAAGAACTGGGTGCACAGGTTTGAATTTATTTTGTGCTTTTTTATTATCCACACAGGTTGAAAAGTATATATACAGACTCAAATCTGTACATACACTCCCACTAATATATGGTTAAATGTTCCTTAGAGAATACATATCACTAATGCTCCTTGGCTGAATTGCCTCTTGACCAAATGCTTTTAGTAGCCATCAGCACACTTCTGGCATAATTCTGGCTGGATATTTAACCACTTTTCTTGGCAAATTAGTAACGTTAATTTAAAATGGTTGGCTTCCTGGCAAAGATTCGACTTTTAAGTATATTAAAGAATTTTCATTCCAGAATCTTAATGTTAGCCTGTGTTATCTGTTCCAAATCCAGTTTTGATGTGTGTTTGGGATCATCGTCCTGTTGGAGCACCCAGATGTGTTCAAGTTTCAACCATCTAGCTGTTGATTGGAGGTGACGTTGAAGAATTTGGAGGTAGTCCTTCTCCGGTGTAAGTGTACCAGTGTACCAGAACCACGGTCAGCAAAACAGCCCCAGAGCAAGACGCTGCCACTACCATCAATAAAAAGATGAAAACGGAAGTGCTGCACATTTGGCTTGTCTACGTGGGCAGCTGCAAATTTCAGTCGAGCTTGATGGTGCCAGTTTGGGAGGATGGACTTCTTGTTGGTCAGTGAAGCGAAACCCACTTCAGTGTGGAGAGTGATGCTGGTATTCCAGCTGTTTCCAGTTCCAGGCTTTATCCATCTACATGGTTTCTTTTAAAATCTCCTTTTTGCATAAAATGATTGAAAACCAGAAGCATGTCATTAGAACATTTTAAAATATCTATCATAGATATATGAAACAGAGTATTCTTAAATAATGGGGGCACATTAATGACGTCACTATAGGTCACTTAAATTCATAAAATAGCTTCATCACTTCAGGGTTAAACAATTAAAGTAATTTAATCATAAAAAAAGCACATACCTCACTGACACAGGGATGCAGAGTATCCACGCTGTAAAAACTTTTTCTTTGAGCTGGTGTTTTGTTAAGAAAGACTGTTGAGTCACATCACATTATTACTTGAGGTTCCCACCCTGCCCTAACAGCAATTATGTGTGTCGCTGGAGCTGCAAAAACGAAACTGATGCAGTTCATAAAACTGTATTGGTTACTGACTTTCCCGCTTAATGGGCTGAACAAAAACAAATATTTCAAGCGCTAAGCATCATCATCGTTTTCAGCATCAAGTGTGAGCAATCTGCCGCTTCAGTTGCAATACTTTCCCTATATTTCTAGCGGTTGTGACAGAAATATTTGGCCAGAAGCCCACACAGTTAGCTCTACAATTATAGTCAACGTGCACAGTCTTGCCGTGTATGCTCATGCTCAAAACCCTTTAAGCAATATGTGTCCTGAGCGCACGCACACACACACACACACACACACACACACACACACACACACACACACACACACACACACGAATAGAAAAGGTAATGCAAGGGGAGGTTCAGCAGCAAACAACTATACATGCACACACAATCAGCTCAGTATCTATTGGCTCAGTATGTGTAAGTATGAGTCATATACTGTATAGGCATAATATCATACCTGCTTAGACCTGTTTTATCTGACTGGCACTGAATAAAACTGATCAGACAACATCTTGGGCTTTCAATGACATGAACCACTCCATTATGTAACATTTTATTTTTCAGGCACAGTTAAGAAACTTCGTCTCCTGCATAGAGGAACAGTAAAAGCAATAAAAAGCAGCTAAATTAGCAAGAAAGCATCCAACTTTATTGACCAGTTCTGTTTGTAGTGGAAAGCTTTTCCACAAACCCCTACAGAATGCAAAGAAGATGCTTTCCCATGTAGTTTGTTCCACACTTGTTCATATTAAGGAGCTTTACCATCAGTGTTAGCTCAGAGTGCTGCTGGTCTGGCCTCACCACAGACTTACTATCAGATTTGGGATTGAATTGAATTGAATTCTTTCTTGGCCCCACAATGAGTCTCAGGCTTTCAGCCTATGACCTGTTAGAAGGTGACTTTGGGATAACCAGGCTTTGGTTGTGCTGGAACCTCTGTTAATTGATCAGTCTGACTTATCAGCATTTCTTTTATTAAATGCTTCATTACTCCCTAAATATTGAAGTCGGTATATGGAGTATTTGAGCCAGCCAGTGAAGTGCCATGTCGATCGAATGGGCTCAGCTATCTGGACCAGCTGATAGCACTGCTGCTCAAACTCCTTCCTAAAAAAAACCAACAATTTTAGGCAGCTCAGATGAATAAACTCCCCTTGAATGCATGTGGATATATGGCTAATTGGATTTGTCTCTTGAAGGCCTCAGAAAAATTACACTTAAAGTGTGATTTTTTAAAAAAAAGAATTACATTAGGCTACTGTCCTTAAATTAAAAATATAATAAAAAAATAAATTAAAAGCAGAAAAAAGCTGAAAATCAGCTGTGTTTGACAGTCTCACTGACAGTAACTCAGACATAGACCACGAAGTTGCACAGCTCCATACCGCCATCTGCTGGCCACATGCATCTCCACTAATGACTGTGAGGATTCAGATGTTTATGAATGTCACGTCAAAAATACATTTCAAACATTTCCAAAGTATTTATCGGTCACACTGAACAGTGACTTATCGTGACGGATTGAGTCCAAAATAGTTCACTTATTTGTGTTGACTGTATCAAAGGCTTCGTACTGAATTAGGCTGTTTCCACTTCTGTAAGTCTGAAAAACTGTTTCTATTTCCTGCAAAGAAAAGAAAAAGAAAAGAAAAAAGGCACATAAATGAGTGCAAACGATGCTCTTACTGAGTTGGACCATGCTTCAGTCACCAGAGCCACACCTCCTACAGGTGGGCTCACTTACTCTGATTGTCTCTCTCTGTAGTCAAACCAGCTGGAAATGGGATGGCCGCCTGATGACCAGCGACATATAAAAACACACAACTTCTCTTAGCTTAGCATTTTCTTATTTCCTTGCAGATTTACTCTAGGTCTCCTCTTGCGGAACCGCTGCAATGGCTCTCAATGGTAAAACTGCAGTAGTGACCGGAGCTGCAATGGGAATAGGAAGAGCAATAGCTGAACTTCTTCTGCAAAATGGTGCCAAGGTAGTATTTGAGTTCACATTTTAATG
>VURO01005564.1:36087-52530 GCA_015108175.1 Pelvicachromis taeniatus
GGCACTGAGTCGGTCACCACAAAGAAACTACTTTGTTCAGCTTCTTGGTTTCTAAAATGATGCCCGGTCTGAATTGCACTCCTGGCTAAAATGGTCTGACAAGTTTTTGACAAAAGCTTGTATAGGAATTCTGGCTTAGACAAGGTGACAAAATATTAAAACCTTAATTACATTACGTTTTATACACATGCTGTGGTGGTGCATAATAACTGCAGATACACATGTCCCCCTATTAGGCTTCCTATGAAAATTGGTTGCATAGACAGCGGTGTCTGCGTTGCAATGGGGAAAAATTGAGACTATGACGGGGTGATTGCTTACATTAGCAGATGGGCGTCAAAACTCGCACACTTCACTGATCCTTTTAGTCTGCAGAGGGCACTGTGCAGTTTTCTTGCTAGTATGTATATACTGGATATACACGTCTTTATTGGCTTCTTCAAGGAAAGTGCATAAAAGTACTGACAAGTTTTTGTAACTCTAAACTGTTACCACAACTGCGACCTTTGACAGAATTCCTGCACATCTTTGTTCCAAAGTCTTCAGATTAAGCTTTAACTTTAAAATGCTGCTGGTGCTCGCTCTTGGCAGACTTCCTGTCAGATTTGGGGTTAAATTCAAGACCTTCTTAGACTCACTAAGACTCCCACCCTGTTAGCTTTAGGTTCTTGATGACCAGGCTGGAGTTATGCTTATATTGTACCGTGGCTTGGCACAGTAAAAGGTGCTAATGAAAAGTAAAAATCAGTTGCTAATGCATAGGAGAATAAAAACAAACTTTACTTCAAAAGGGACTCCTACAGTTGAATGCATGTTAACCTCATACTTGGCAGACTCCCTTGCATGTGTAAAGTCCAGAAGTGTAGAAATCTAAGGGGGAACTCGAGAGTAAAGAAATCTTATCACAGTGAATTTCATACAGCAAAGGTGCGCCTCACACTAGTCAAGAACGAGTATTTGGCCCAAATGTTCACTGCGCCTGAATAATGTAGCTAAGAGCAAGATCACAGCCCAAAGATGCAGTGTCACCTGTGTGTATCTAGTTCCCTCTAGTTTAACCAATTTTTTTAAAAATTTTTTTTAAACAAAAGCATGCCTGACAGGTATGTAGTCAGTCACCCTACAGGCATTAAATTAAACTAATGTAGCTGAACAGAAATCAGCTTCCTCTGCCAATACCTCAAATGACAAACCACAAGTGAAAATACTTTGTCACTGCAAAATAATCACGTCATGTGTTTGAAGGCACTGCAGTCAGAAGTCACATAGACAGACACGCACGCACATTTAAAACATGTCAAGTCTCTGTACTGAGATTTAGAGATATCACCTGCAGTCAGCTCTGAAAGGGAAGTGGCCAAAACATGGCAGATAAAAGAAAAAATAGGAAGCTAGTCTGCACTCACATGAAGTATGTCTAGACAATGGTTTTATCTGAAAGGTTACACGGCAAGGTGGACTAACTTGAATAAAGGCCACGACTAAAATGAGAGAGGACGGCGAGAAGCAGTCAAAAAATTAGAGCATTTGATCAAAAATCACCACAATGTGGAGAACTGATGAGGAGCCCTGAGCCTTCATGAAGTTGGTATTACTTAGACACTTCCTACTACAAATGGTTTCAGCAAAGTAAGAGTTTACGTTAATCATTCATATGTCACATTAATGCTGGGCAGATTCATCCATAACAATACTTCATCATAGATTTATGTTTTAAAATCAGCGAGATAATAAGTAGTTAAAGTTTTATGGTGGTGTTGAGTACTTTGTCTTTCAGCTGCTTCCTTTAGGGTTCGCCTTAACACGAAGTACTCAATCTCATTACCGCTAAAGCTTTAATTACTTATTATCTCGCTGATTTTAAAATACAGTGTGTCACAAATTTATGAGATGAATTATCGTCAATTTAGAAATTCTGAACATATTTGAATGAGTCCTAAATCACTGCTATTTTTATTTTCCACAATAATTAGTTAATACAACAAAACACACCTTTCAGCTTTTCATGCATTTTGAAACTGCAGTTGTTTGGAAATGATTTCTCTTTTAGCACATAAACAGACAACTTTATTTTGACTTTATTCTCAAAATGATCAGTAATATTTGTTTTTCTTAATGTGGCCCTAATACTCCTTTGTGCACTATGAAGCCACATCAATACTTAAAATATGCTTCCATTAAAATTGCCTCATGACCGTTTAATGACACCACGCTCTGTTGTCTGCTACTATGCCCAAGCACTGGTCCTATCCATGGCTATTATCAATGACATTGGGGGATGTAAGATTGCCTGTACTCTGCAGTGGTGTCACCCACGACCCCCCTCTGGGTACGCCCCTGCTGCATCCAACATCGAAAAACGAGCGCCAACAGACTTTTTGCGCAATTGGGATGGATGGGCTGGTCCATTCATTAACTGTGCATCTAGTCTGACTATCGTCACAAAGACCCAGTTACTCACTCTGACCGCCTCCAGGCGCTCACTCAACCTCCGCACACTTGCCACACGTTTGAAGCCCCGCTCGTCTTCCTGATGGGCGGCGACAGATGGGCAGATTAGAAAAGCGACCAGCTTCTCTGTTTTTTAACATTCTTTCGGTTCTTTGCGTGCATACGGATAAGCACCTCCTGGCTCTTCTTAATAAACAGCTGAAATGGCTCTGGACGGTAAAACTGCGGTAGTGACCGGAGCGGCGATGGGAATAGGAAAAGCGATAACGGTGATTCTTCTAAAAAACGGTGCCAAGGTAGAGATTAAACTCGGATTTAAATTTCTGTCTATCTGTCTGTCTGTCTTTATTTCTTGTGTGTGTGTGAGAGAGAGATAGTATATGTGTGCGCTAGTTTCAAAAAGTGGTGTAGAAAATATTAGTTTACATTACAAGCAACCTTTGGTTGCAAAAACAAAAACCTTCTAAGAGTTTCCAAGCTGTTGACATCGTGCCAAAATGTGACACATAATAGTAGACACTTGAGTAACAGCATGTAATCCATGACTAAATGTGGAAATTCACCTGTTGCCCATGTCTCTCTTTTCATTTATTTAAGTATTTTTTTTTCTTTTTCGCTGTTTTCTTTTAAATTGTGTTTTTAGTTGTTCATGCCCCCACAGACAAGAAGGTTTTTTTTTCTGCCTGTGGGGCAGAGAGCGGCTGAAGATGCATGAATGGGGCGGCGCGCGGGGGGAATATTGAGGGAAAAGGTGAAACTGCAGGTCTGTTGAACTTTGTGTATGCAATAAACTGACATTACTGACAAACTGTCTGTTCTTATCGTATGGACCGTGTTACATAACGGGAATTGTATTCATCCTGTGATTTTTGTCCCCTGGGTTAAGAGTTAGCAAGCGTTCGCATTTGCACAGAGTCTGTATATTTAAGGGTTGTCTGAACATGTAGGTGTGCACTTTACTTGAAAACGCAAACACCTTGCAAAGCTGCCAAGTTTAAATCTTAATCCTTATTTTAGATTAAATGTGGAAATCCAAATTCAGTTGCTATGTGGTTGTGAATTGATGTGAGTTTAGTTCCTAAAGGTTGTGGATGTGGGTGAAAAGTGGAAAAATAGTGAGTTTTAACAGAGAAAATAAAATAAGACACATGCAGAGGTGACACACGTGTGACACAATAACTCCTGTTTGAAGAGCCGACATGATAAAGCCTCTATTATTTAAGAACATATTTTGAGTGAAGCTTCTTATGGGAAAACTAACGTAGCCTATAGTTGTACCTAACAAACTGACATCTGATCTGTCCTTCCCGTCAACAGGTCGCCATCCTGGACATAAATAAAGCTGAAGGAGAGAATCTAGTTAAAGACCTGAATAAAGAGTATGGAGCAGGCCGAGCCCTGTTCCTGAGCTGCAACGTTGAATCAGACGAGGAGTTCAAAGGTAACGCACACAAACCTGGAAAAATACATTGTGAGTGGTGGAGGTACCGAAAAGGGGGAAACAGCTGGAACTGCTGAAGTAAATGAGTCAACGACTTGTCCTGAAGTAAATGACTGTCGAAACACATGAAACCGCTCAAACGCTCTGTGATTTCGTGGTATGTGTTCCAGATGTTCACCAGATGAAAGGAAGCTCCCAAATTTGGGGACGTTTTGACTTGAGTCATGCCAGTGGTATTTAATTGCAGTTGGAAATCCACACTCAGTGAAATGCAGTGAAAAAGGGAGAGTAAAATGAAGTCACTCAACTGGGCTTGTTTTGTTTCATTGGAGCTCACAGGAACATTTGAGTCAGATTATTTTGTGTGGGAAGACACAGGAACATTCAATATTTCCTAGTGTTGTTTCGAATGGAATGTTTACATGTAAAAAGACTGCAGCTTTGTGTATTATCATGCCAAGTTCCCGAAAACCTAATCTCAAAAAATGTCTCAGGGTTGCCAGTTTATAATTAAGCCTAACCGTATAAAGGTGGGAGGGAAAGGTCGGCATAGTTGTGAAGTGACTCTTGCAAAGTTAAGTGACTTCTGTAAACTCTCTCAGCTGCCTTTCAGAAAGCTGCAGAAACCTTTGGAGGAATCGACATCTTGTGCAACAATGCTGGCATCTTGAATGAGGAGAAGTGGAAGGATATGATCTCCATAAACCTCGTAAGAAGCTGAAAGCACAACGGACGTGTTAGATTTGCTCTGTCTCAAATTGATTAATTGCTGAAGACTTCAGAGAGACATTTGGTACAGTTATTAGTCTGACATTTAGCAGGTTTAATTTATAATAACATTCCTGTTATTGATTTAATATATCTTATATGTATGCAGGTGTTCATAGACAGTTGAAAGATTTTTGCCAAATATACTGTTTGTGTTGTAGGTGGGTGTTATTAGGGGAACTTACTTGGCTCTGGAGCACATGCGCAAGTCGAGTGGCGGTAGAGGAGGGGTCATCGTTAACATTGCATCGCTGGCAGGTAAATGCTATTTAATGAAAACTTGGAGACATCACAGACAAAAGTGTTAGAAATCATGAAATTCATGTTTAAACTTAAATTTTTTTTACGATGATTGATACAACCCATCCTACAGGTCTTGGCCCTTTGCTTACCTGTCCTGTCTACACGGCTACCAAGCACGGAGTGATCGGATTTACTCGAGCCGTTGCGGTAAGAAAGGTTTCCCCGTGATATTGTTCAAGAAGATCAAGACGATATTTGTTTGCCTTGTGATATGTTAGCTAGCAGTCTCTATTTATCGTCTTTAAATCTACAATTTTTGATTTCCTGCACACTTATAGTACTATTTGCTTGTAGGCAGCGCTCACACATGCATGTTACAGGCTTCCAACAAATAATAATCACATTATGAAAACTTGTGATAGTGCCAGGTTGTTTTTGGCGTGGCCTGTCATGGCATCAAAATGGTGGAGTTGATCAAAAATTTGATCAGGGTGGTGAATAATCAGTGTTTCTTATGACCTAAGGGGTAGATCATAAGTAGAGAGGGCTAGCTAGCCTTGGGAGTTGTGGTTGCTACTGTTGATAGCTTATAGTTGAACCTTCAACTATCAGGCACACCCAACATCACACATGAACACAACTCATATGTGTCATATAATGATGGAGTATGCAAAAGTGAGAAGACCAATGCAAAAGATGCTGTGAGGTAGAATTAAATAAGAAAAGGTGTGACATATATTTGTAACACACACACAAACCAAAAACAAAAAAGGTCCTACAAAAGTTCAGATAAACGAGAATCAAAATCTAATAAATGCACAGTGCAACATAACAAAGATGTAATGAAAGGACATAACTATTTAGAACTGAGCATTAACAGATGAGTAGAAACAGCTGGGTAACAAGAAACAGCTGGAATAATCAAGCCCAACTAACTCAGGGAAGTAAACTACAAACAGTGCTGAAAATCAAAGATAAACAAGAAACAAACTAATAATAAAACAGAGCATGAAATAATAAAAAAGAATATAAAATCAGAGAAAACTCAATAAGAGGGCCATAAGAGTATGTGTGAATGCTCCTTTAGTCATTAAGAAGCTGCAGGTCTGACTATAAAGTTACAAGCTAATCTTTACTGGCAGTACTTGCAAAGCTACATTTTTGCAGGGCACATACCAGCTTGCCCTCTCGGAAAATCTACATTATTATCATATTAGGATATTGCTAATATGTCTTAGCAAACAACAGTGCAAAGTAGTTTACCATGAATACCCCGTAACCTCGGATAACAACGATATCCAACAAAACACACACACAACTTATATCAGCCTCTTAAACTGCTTGCAGCCTCATAGCTTTTTCAACCTGTTTGGTGCTAAGGCACAGCAGACATCTAGAGTTATCTTTAGTGTTGTTTTTCTGTTTTATACTTTCATTTACACACCAACAACACTGCTTACAGTGGCAATAAAGCTATTCAGTTCAGTTCAATACAAAATATAGCACCATGGCCCAGTAGGTGTAATACCAGTTTATTAAAATGTATTAGATTAAATGAGATTTATGACATGTGAAATGAAATGATTTATAACAGCTACTTTCTGTTAGTGTTCCTGTGATATAATTGAACACTGGGTGATTTAATGTCACATAAAACAAGTTGTACACTGGTGTGTTGGTGTGCTGCCAGATGGTACTTCATTAGAATAAGCACAAGCTAAATGAAGACATCCATCACCATGTAAGTGACTAACTAAGAAAAAAAAAGAAAGTATCATTGAAAATTCGTTGTACCAGCAATTGTCAAAGCAGTGTCATTGTGTTATTTTGAAATCCTTCCTCCAAATACTACACCCTGCACAGAAAATCCTAGCGCTGTGTTGTTGAGTCATTCATCTGATAGAACACATTTATGCATTTATTATTAAAGTGACCACAAATGTCTGTTTATGAGAGATTCTCTGGTTGTTTAGTATCAGGTCTGTAAGTGTTTGGACAATAAGAGCTTTGCTTCTATACATCAGCACAGTGGATTTTAACCCAAGCAACCAATAGTTGATTAAAATGCAGACTTTCAGGTTTAATTCGGGGGGTTTAACAAAAGTGTTGCATTTATTTTCAGAAATTGAGAAGTGACTGGACACTGTACCCTGAAATTATCTAATGACATTAAGCAGAAAAGAGATCTAGAGATCAAACCTAATGTTGACATTTGCATTCTTGCAAACTCTCAATGTGAGGTCCAATTATATGTTGACACAAGTGAAGGAGACCATCATTAGGCTGACAAACTAAAATAAAGATGTAAAAGTCATTAGAGAAAGCTAAAATGATAGAAGTGGACAAATCATGTACTGGCCAGCTCTGCAACGGCAAAAGACACGAAAACCACAGAAGACAACTAAAGGTGATGATCGCTAAGTTATATTCATGGTTAAGTAAAACAACTTTACAACACCTAACCATGTCAGGAACACTCTCAAGGAGGCAGCCATATGATTTTGGCAGAAAACGTATAAAAGAGCCTCACAAAAATTGTTTGGAGAGAAGGAACCAAACTTGTATCAAAAAAATGTGTGGAGATGATCTGAAGGATATCACATGTTACACCAACACATGTCACTGTGTTGGTGTAACATGTGATATCCTTCAGATCATGCTCATGTTCACTCAGTGCAGAGTTACGAATCAACATGTACATGCACTCTATGTGTAGCTCCAACCTACTGCTATTTTTTCAATTTTAAATGGCCAATTAGTCGTCGTCTATTGGGCTCTGAAGACTTAACAACAAATAGAAACTTCATGTTTATGCTTGTGCTTTACTTAAGTCAAGAAGGCTAATTATGTGATTTTTTTTTTTTTTACTAGGCTGCCTCTGCAGCATCAGACTATGGAATACGGGTCAACGCTCTTTGTCCAAGTTTTGTTGAAACAGAACTTTTGACCACAATCAATCACAAACTGGGACAATTTGCCCATCTGGGGGGTGCAGCCAACCAGCTGGTGGAAACGTTTGGGCTGTTAAAGTGAGTCAATTTTTCCTGTTTTATTGTTAAAGCTGTCGTAAAACTTACAACATCTACGTTTTGTTTCTGTGCCCCACCTGTATAACTTGATATAGTAATGTGTACATGCATATTCACTGACTTCACTGTGCCTTTTTCATTCAGTACACCTGAGGTAGCAGAGTGCATCCTTGAGCTGGTGACAGATGAGACCAAAAATGGAGAGGCCTTCATGGTGCACACAAAGGGAAAAGGTTATGCCCCTTTTCCGACACTAAGCAGCACCGATGAACCTTGAAGCCATCATGTCGATAGCTGATATCATTCCAGCTGTAGCAGATACGTGAATAATAAAAAAAACAAAAAACCTTCAACCATGATTTCTTGTGTCTTTATTTAAAGACCCACTGCAACTTGGGGTTCAGATGGTTGCAGTACAGTTTCAGTTCGCATAGTTTCAGAGACTATGCGAACTGCATTAATATTTTTCTTTGAACTTTCAACGTGAAAATAATCGTAAGGAGGAGGAAATACAGTTCAACCTGGATATTACATTTTTAAGTATTTTGTCAATTTCTGTGCCACAGAAAGAAAACAAGAGATGTAGTTAACAGCTACCATGTCGGTTAATTTCACACATTTTTCTGCTTTTATTTTTAGTTTCTTTTTCTGTCATGACTTTAAGACTTTAAACTCAGTTCAATAAGCTGCATGAACGCTGAGCAGAGCACAGGGGAGGTAGGGGAGGGGCCGGTGGCGTTAAGTCATTTTATTGGCCAATACAGTGTCAGTGATGAAAATGAATAAAATAAAACGTATCTGCATAATCAAGAAGGGCTCTCAGTTTCCACGCGTATTGGTTAATTAACCTGAATCTCTTGTGCCGATGCTCATAAGCAAGAGAAAACGTAAATGTTTCCGCCCGGTTTCGAACCGGGGACCTTTCGCGTGTGAGGCGAACGTGATAACCACTACACTACGGAAACCGCTGTTTTGTCATAGTTTATAATTCCATACAATCTATTCTAATCCATTCTCACCAGCAAACCTGATGGAGAACGTATAATAATTGAATACAATCGGACCAAGTCGCTGGTGGATGAAACCAGAAGAAAAATGGTCAACATACTGGTAGCTGACATGACAGAAAAAAATGGGTAATTTATTTCTGGCCCTGTGATTTTTACTATCATTTTCAAATTATTTTAATTCATTCCAGGTAAGCTCACTAGTTCTTTTCATTTTGATCTTGCAGTACATCACCACCACGACAGGTAAAAGAAATGTATGCCAGAGGAATTGTAACCTTTTTCCCTTACCTCAGTGACCCATACTTTAAAAATGGTTATGTAAGTAGCTAACAGTAATAACTGATGCAACTAAAATCAAAATTTAAACATTTTAAATCCTCCCAAAATGTATGTATGCACTGCACTGCTCTGTCTGACACTGGATTCAGAACTTCGACTCTTGGGAAGATTGTGGCATTTTATTAACAAACACCTGAATGCGCCAGATCATCAAATTGCCAAAACTGTTTATATAGAGGCGGTCACACTTGCTAATGATTAATTCATTCAGTGCATTTGTTTAGGAGCACTTGGCTGGTACTCCTATAGAAGCAGGACAGTCCTGTGGAAGCTTTCTTTTTCACATGACTGGATGTTTGAGGAAATGTATTGCAAAATGGAATAGAGCCACTGTTGGTGGCTTTTCTTGTCGTAAAGGATGTAATTGTGAAGTACAGATTTTCAGCTTAAGTTTGAGGCATTTAAAAAAAAAAAGGATTGGATTAACTGTTTTGGAATTAGAGACATTTTTATTCATAGTTCCTTGTTTTCATAATCTCAAAAGTAATTGGACACCGACTCTAACTTCTTTCATGAAGATGCTTCTGAATTGTACAGATTGACAATGTTGCACTTCCTTAATGTTCTTCTGTATGGCACTTCAGTGCAAATTAATAATCACCCAAAGTGTACTGCAAATGTAACCTAAGACTTTCTCAAAGGATGTTCTTCAATCCAAACTAGACCAATAGAGAATAATAATCATAATAATTTTCAGTTATGAAATACATAATTGAATTCAGAGAGACACTCAAACAAACAGCAATTGAAGAGGAGCATGGGCTGTTGAAGTAAGTCTTTGCAGTAAGAGCTTTATTTTGTTTCTTTTTTCTCTCCTCTTCAACTTGATTTAAAAGAATCTAAAAATGTACATTCTGTAACTTTCTGACCCAGTGCAACCGAGGTAGCAGAGTGTATCCTTGAGCTGGTGACAGATGAGACCAAAAATGGAGAGGCCCTCTTGGTGATAAAGGACTCAAAATTCTATATGACTTTCCCAACGCTGGACAAACCATGAAATCTTCATGTCAGTATTTGATATCATTCTTTAAGTATATGGCAGAAAACGAACAAATAAACAAACAAATAAAACAAAAAACTCCTGAAACTATGTTTTGTTTTGGTTTTTGCCTCTGCCCGTAAAGAAACTACGCATGCTTATGTCTTCAAAAGCGCTACATTTTTATTCGGATACCCCTTTCAAGGTAGTATGTTTAGTTTCCGTAGTGTAGTGGTTATCACGTTCGCCTAACACGCGAAAGGTCCCCGGTTCGAAACCGGGCGGAAACACTCCCTTTTCTTCAAACGTTGTGTTACTCAGAACATCACGAGACACGCGATTGAGTGATACCTTGTAGTTATGAAGCGCATCTGCAAAGAAACTACCCACACGGTTTGTGTGACCATACAGAAAGTTAAATAATTAATGGTAAGTTAAATTGTTTAGTTTGACTGAGCACTCTCTCTCCCCTCTGAGCACGAACACATGAGACTGAGAATTTAATAATGTAATATAAATTAAAACTCAAATACGGGTTTAGGTGAAGTTTATGATTAGTTCTGATTACTCTAAAGCGCAAAACACATATGTTTCCGCCCGGTTTCGAACCGGGGACCTTTCGCGTGTGAGGCGAACGTGATAACCACTACACTACGGAAACCGCTCATGGCCCAACAAAGGGCCGTCTCCCGTAAATTGAATGTTCGCTATGTAATTGAAATCCAAAATATTCTGTGAGGACAACGAGAGATGAGCAAAAGTAGTTCTCATTGTTATTATTGTTATTGTCATTATTGGCATTTCAGTGGGGCTGGTTCAGTGTCTGGACTGTGAGTATGGGGAGATGGGAGTGGGACAGCTAAGCCTCATGTCAAATACTTGCAGATACTTGACGTAAAAAAACAGCAGCAACAACAAAAAAAAAAAGTCAAACAAATAAAAGAAACAAAAAACTCCTCAAACCATGTTTTGTTTTGGTATTGCCTCTGCCAAGAAGATTGTGTTTTTGGTATGGTGTGTTGTTATTCTGTTTGTAAACACTGTCCCTTGAAGGTTTTAAATGAATTCTGGTTTAACTTTGTAGGGGTTCGGAGTGGGGTCAACTACGGAAGAGCATTAGGGCCACTGGAAAAAGAAAGTGGGCACATCTTTTGTTTCCTTTTGCAGAATTCTGAGAAAAAAGTGAGAATTCCAAGATAAAAGTCAGAATTCTGACTTTAATTTCAGAAAAAAGAAAAAAGTCAGAATTTTGAGATTAAAGATGGAATTCTGAGAAAAAAGTGAGAATTCTGACTTTAATCTCAGAATTCTAAGAAAAATATAATTATTCTGAGATTAAAAAGTCAAAATTCTCAGAATTCTGAGAAGAAGTCTGAATTCTGACTTTAAGCTCAGAATTCTGAAAAAAAGTGAGAATTCTGAGATTAAAGCTGGAATTCAGACTTTTTTCTCAGAATTCTGAGAATTCTGACATTAAACTCAGAATTCTAAGAAAAGTGTCAGACTCCTGAGATTAAAGTCAGAATTCTGACTTTTTTCTCGAAATTCTGAGAATTCTGACTTTAATCTCAGGATTCTGAGAATTTTAACTTTAATCTCAGAGGTCATCAAAAACCTATTGCAATTTGGCTTTTGCAGTTAAGCATTATTGATCTTTGTATTTAAACCTTTAGCAGAACTTTAAATATTTAAAATAATATTCAAAATAATTCAAAATGCAATTTTATGCAGATTTCAAACACTCGTTGGTTCTGAAAAATAGAAGTGCAGTATCTGCACAAAATAATGTTTATATCTAACAACTTTTAAAAAAAAGTTTTTATAATAGACCCTTTTATACTTAAAGCTTATGAGGCTCCAAATGCTTTCAGTGAAGAAACTCCAGACCGCCAACAGGTCTCGCACACCACAGCTGCTCTTCACGTGACTCATACTGCTCCAACGTGCTAAGGTTATTTTATTTCTCCCCAATATCCGTTCCAGTAATTTAGGTCTGGATCGGACTGATACCGATACTGTATATCAGATCGGTCCATCTCTAGCTTAAAGGACTGGTAAAAACCATCACAACATCAAAACCAGTCTAACTATAACCCATGTCTGTGACAGAAATATTTTCCTCTTTGGAAACTGACCCCAGAGTGAAACTCCACCAGCTTCTGTAGTGTGGTATCATGTTCACCTTACACAAGAAAGTTTGATTTCAGATCACTACAGTGGAGTAACTCTCCCATCTCCATGAACAATGAGGCTTCTTAACTACTCCAATTCAAAAAGAATTGAGGCAGTTCTGAATGCAAGAGGAGGTCCAACTAGCATGGTGCAGATAAAAAAGTAGTCGGAGCGTGAATAGAAACCATCCCGTAATAAAAAAAACCTAATGTATTATGTTACTCAGGCATTACATCAGTGGGTGCTGGTGTATTGTGTGTGTGATCACACAATACACCAGCATGAAGAAAAGGAAAAGTGTGTTTCAACTTTGACCTTTCACATATCAGCCAAACGTGAAAACCAGTCTACAGTGGGAATAATTGTAAACCTCAATAAATGCAATTTAGCTGCACAATCATGCAGAGGAACGAAAAGCATTGTTGTGTAATTTTTCAGCATTACCGCATCAACACTGTTCAGTCTACGTTCAGCTTCTCTCCATCTAATTCAGATTCTCTCCATCTAATTCAGATTCACCAGAAGTGATACAAATTTTTGCTTAAAATTTCACATAATGCATTATTTATGAAGACTGTGAGTTGATTGTAGTTCGTTCAAGTAAGCCAAATAAAGTGTTTCCGCCCGGTTTCGAACCGGGGACCTTTCGCGTGTTAGGCGAACGTGATAACCACTACACTACGGAAACTATTCATACGAACAAGAAAAACGATTAACATGTTTAAGATCAATTTACACGGGTTTTATTAGTTTTTATCAACGATTACACGTTGGAACAGGAAAATTAGTTCACTTAGAGCCGTAGCACTGAGTCCGTCCTTACAGATTCCCATGTTAAATTCTCCAGTGTTATAACAGAACTGAACATTAAACATATAGCCTGATGAATTTGTGTTATTTAGCGACTTTGACTGACAGGTGGAGTAAATGAATACTATATAATGCTGCTCAAAATTGATCTAAATTCAGAGCCAACTTCTAGTAGGTGGAAGGTCACCGTGAAAGGGTCAGTTTAAAAAGGGAAAAAAACGTAAGTTTTCAAAGTAGTTTTCCAGTATTATTTCCTAATCCTACAACTCAGTCTATCCTCGTAAATCTGCACGATGCTGCAGAAAAGATTATGCAAGGGCAACTTCCAAAAGCATTTTCCATTGTTCAGTATATTGCTACAGCAACTCTCCTTCCATTTCCGTTCAGTGTTTAGTTAATAGTAGTTTGTCTCCATCTAGTGGCTGACTCAGATTCAGCAGAAACACGTGTAACTGCCGGAATTAAGAACAAATCCTGTAAATGGTTGAAGGTTGCAGAAAATCAGACGACATAAGATTTGAACTTTGCTTATTGTGATGAGACTGAGATGGAAGGCATGGACATTTTAGGACCAGTGTGGACCAAATATTTGCGAGGTGTGTTGAATCTATGTCATGAAGAACTAAAGGAGATCTGAAGGAAGATCTGAGATCTGAAGGAAACGTGTACCCAACAAATTGTCAGGTGACTATTGTGTTCTTTTGATTATGCCAAGATTAATTACAAAGAAAAGCTAAAGTGTTTCCGCCCGGTTTCGAACCGGGGACCTTTCGCGTGTGAGGCGAACGTGATAACCACTACACTACGGAAACTCGCTAAGGGGACTTTTTTATTATGTGTCAACAATAGAGCTACATGTCGTGAGCTACTATTGTCAAACACATAATTTGGCGACATGCAAAAATACTTTTTTTTACAGGCCTGCCGTTGCCAAAAGACAGTCCATAAGAGATTTGTGTTTATATTGTCGAACAGGGCAGTTATATAATAGATACATTACAACAAGAAAACGTCTGAAAAGACAGCTTTACAAGGAAAAAAAAAACTTATGTTTCCGCCCGGTTTCGAACCGGGGACCTTTCGCGTGTTAGGCGAACGTGATAACCACTACACTACGGAAACCTGTTATTCACATTCAGAAAGTCATTTTGGAAAGAAGAATAACATTTGAAGAAAATTAAAAAGTGCTGAATTAATTCTTCATCTCGTCGACACTTACGGACTGCGCACACTGCATATCATAGCAGATGGCCATGATAATCACCTATGAAAACCCTGCATATCGTCGTAAAGCTGCACCATGCTGCAGAAAATATTATGCAACAGTAACTTCCAATAGCATTTCCATTATCCAGTATATTGCTAGAGCAACTCTCCTTGCTTCAGGTCTGAATGATTAAAAAAGTACCAAAACTATTCGTCTAATGTTCACTTAGAGCTGCAGCACTGAGTCCGTCCTTACAGATTCCCTTGTTAAATTCTCCAGTGTTATGACAGAAATGAACATAAAAAAAAGCCCAAAGCGTTTACGGACTAGTCAAACAAACAAAAGATCTGAATATAAATGGAAAATGTGTGATTTGATGGCCTGCAATAGCGAAACAGCTTATTTATGCAGGATCAATTATCAGCAGGATCTGTTAGCGAACAGACCAGAGTGGGAAGTCCTTTTCCTGTGCCTGCGAGTTGCGCATGCGTGGTAGAACACCGCTGGCTGTGAGTAGAATCTATGGCCGTCGCGATGCAGACCGACGATTTTCCTTACTTACCTTCGGGACCAGCAGAGAGTATGTCTTCTTTATTTAACAATTTAACGTTTGTTTAAAAAGAAAAACAAAGCGCGGTTGCACTGTGTAAAGGCTCTCTCTGTTATAGCGTAAAATAACGGCGCTGTTGTTACCTTCGGAAAGCTAACGCTAGCCAGTACTTCGGCAATAAGCGCATCGAGTTGCTAAAATGTGCTATGCTAGCTGTAGCCGTTTCTGCTCCAAGGTCGACTAGAGCACGTCTGCATCCGATGTTGCTTTTCAGTGACTGTGAAACATATCGTCTGGATGGCTACTAATACAAACAGAGGGAAGCATCTTTGGCTTGGCATTAGCTGAAATGCGTCTTTCAGCCCACGAGGATTGCACTTCTGCTAGTCTTGCTTGTGTGTTTAGTAATGCAAGCAAGACACATGTAAGATTTCAACTCAGGACAGTGTCATAACCACACTTACTATGAATTATCTTAAAGTATTTGTTTTAAATTTGTGCGTGTCTATATTCCATTCATATATTTCCAGATGACTTTCCAGGATGTAGACTTTAGTGTACATAGTCTTTATGTCTTGGAGAGTTTGTTTTGTGAGGGGTTCCCCCCCCTCTACTATGGAAAAGATCCCACGACCATCCGGTGTGTTGTCTTTGGTGGACATACGGCTTTTTTTTCTCCAGTGTGTTCTTTCATTCATTTCAAAATACATAAAATCGTTGATTTGGCGACTTATATTCCCACTGCACACTTTTTGCAGCCTAAATGGAATCTGTGACTACGGTGCAACCACAGATTCAAGGGTCCATTTACTTTTGATCCATTGAAAAAGACTGGGCTTTGTAATTCATAATTCCCACAGTTTGGCGATGAAATGATAATAATAGTAAAAAACAAACAAACTCAAAACAAACTGTGCAGTCTAAGACCTGTAAATGGAAAAAGCTTTTGGTAAACAGCTAAAACAACATTTACTTTTTGCATATGCAGTGTTTTCACTGCAGTTTTCCCCCCCCCCCTTCTGAGCCTTTTTCCATTTTGGTTCCAAATTCCACATGAGCATTGCAGCGTCTTCTGTTGAGGTCCTGTCATGTTCAAAGCTGTGAGGAGCGTTTGCATAACAAGATGCCCAAGTCTGACAAAAAGCTGTGACTTTAACAGGATTCTGAATCCTCTAATGTGACACATTCAGATTGTAAATGCTTAAAAATACACTGTGCTCCTACATGTTTAAAGACATCATGGCATGGCATCCTCCCACAGAGCTGTAACAACCAATTCCACTGCCTCTCAGGATAATACACCACCTGTGTGTGTGTGTGTGTGTATATATATGTATGTGTGTATATATATATATATATATATTTTTTTTTTTTTTTTTAATAAAAAAAAAATATAAATAAATATATATATATATATATTTTTTTTTTTTTTGTTTTTTGTTGT
>VURO01005564.1:65296-75744 GCA_015108175.1 Pelvicachromis taeniatus
GTATTTATTCTTCGGTTCAGTGTTTATGAAACTAACAGCAACGGTCTGTTTTGTGTTATGGTAACACTAGGCCACAGATATATGAGGTATCAGCTGAATAATGCAGATGCAAATGCAGCAACTCACACGCCGCACGCAGACAGACACAGTGTAGTGTGACAGGCTGTCGATCATCTCTTATCAGCTTCTTAACTGAAGTGTTTGTTTGAACCAGACCTCTGCTGTATGTGTGTACACTCCCATTATATATGTGTATATTATGAGAGTACGTGTTGCTCGGTGAATGGCTGGGAGTCCATACGAAACTTTCCATATAGCCTGTAATGATGACATTTACTCCTGTTGCCGATTTCCAGTTTATTTTGCTCACCACATGTCTAATAATGATAAAGATGTTGACGGCAGAGTCATGGCCAGACGTTTTACCAGTGGCACAAATCTTATGTGTCGTACACTGAACCACTTCAGGTTTAATTTGACATGTTTCAACGATACAGCGAGGAACAAAAGAGTCAGTGTTTACTCTTGCTGTTTATCAGCTTCCAAGCCACATCCTGACTGATGGCGATCCTTTTCTGCCTGCCGGTTGTCATGGCTTATGCTCATTATGCTCAATTTGTACAGTAAGTGGTGTTAGTGCTGTTTTCTAAGTAGATTGTTTATTTGTCTTTATAGCTTCAAAGTCACGAAATCATGTTGTGCAGGGGGCACCGAAGAGTTTGGGGGATAGAGACACAGAGTCCTATTTATTCCTCTGTTCAGTGTTTATGAAACGGCGACGGTCTGTTTTGTGTTAAAGTAGCACTGGGCGCACGGGTATATGAGGCATCTGCAGAATAATACAGATGCAAATGCAGCAATTCACACGCAGACAGACGCAGTGTAGTGTGACTGGGTGTCACTCATCTCTTATCAGCTTGTTCTTCTTAACTGAAGTGTTTGTTTCAAATATCACAGTTAACCCAGACCTTCGATGTACGTGTATGTGCTCCTATAATTTGCATTTAAAAAAAACCCACATAGTGGCTCCATAGTGTAGTGGTTTACACATTTTGCTAACAAGTGAAAGATCCTTGTTTGATCCTGGGAAGATACACAGATCCCTTAGGAGCTGTGTTGGGAAGGGCATCCAGCATAAAAATGTGGAGACCCCTTTGTGAGTAGAAGAGCAGCAAATTTGCTGGTCAGTGCAAATGTTTTATCCGAACTTGAAGCTTTAATTTCCCAGCTCCTTCTCATTAGAGTGATAGTGAGAGCGTGTGGTGAGGTGATGGGTGGGGTGGGCAAGTCTGAGGAAATGAGAAAAGGATGGATTAATGGTTAGAGGGCTGAAAGAGGGAGGACAGAGGGTGGGAGGAAAGGCAGTGTTGGTTTATCTTGACCAGCTTTGAGTGGTTGCCCCCTCAGTCAAATATACACGTCTGACCCAGACGCTTTCATCGCTTTCATCTCCCCTCACAGAGAGAGATGGAGTCACGCTGCTGGCCCAGATTATACAGTGAAAAACAAGCTGTCCTCGGCTAAAGTATGCCGTGATCGCTGGCTGACACGAGAGGGGTAAATGGGAGGGTGTCATAGTGTAAACACAACTCAATCCTCAGAGGCCATCAGAAGAGGGAAGTCAAACTCAGTGTAGCGTGCTCCCATTTACACCATTAATGTGGTCATCTCTCACTAGGTGAGCATGGAGAAGGACTAAAGGTAGCATTGCTTGTTGCTCCTGAGAAGGAAAACATCACGACCATACTCTGACGTCTCCACCAGCTCCATTTTCAGTGCCTCAAACAATCAGAACATGGATTTCTGATTTTTAGGCAAGAAAAAGAAAAAAAAAAAATCCTTTCTTGCCTGAAATTTTGACAATTTACAGACCCATCGCTTGGAAGTTTCCACTCAGCTGAGCACTCAAAGTGCTTTCTCCTACAAGTCTAAGTCACACACGCATTTGTGCAGCACGCATTTGTGCACACACCCTCACACTCTGAACGATCCATCGAGAGCAACTCGTGGTTCATGCTACACTAAAGTGCCTTTTAGCAGCCAATATAATATGAATTGTTTGTGGCAGCGAAGGAGGAACAAAAGTAACATAATATTAGAGCAACAAATTAAGAATGGATGAATGTTTAGGCCACCATGTGGTTATTTTTTTTAAAGCATGCAAATAATGCACTCCAACCACAATGTTTTCCACACCTGTGTACCAAATAACAGGGTAATATCAATGTAAGAGCAAGAGAGGTTTGGAAAGTCATCCAGCTTGGTGGATTTAATCATATTTCATCATGTTTACATTAATGAACTGGAACAAAATTGGCACGAAATCAAATTCTAGTTTAACCACACTGAAATATACAAAACAGGCCAATAAACACAGAAAAGTCTTCTCTCTAACTTTTTAAATGAAGGGTTATTTTGACTGTTATCTAGATTAAAAAAATCCCCCCAAAAAACAAACAATTTTGTCTTCTTTTTCGGAAACAGTTCCGATATATATAATATTGTTTTGGTGTTCCAGCGCTCTTCATTTGAACAATGATGTGGTTTCCACACGGGCCGGTTTTGTCACAGCACAAAACTTTCTCTGTCTGTCCACAGTGTTTGTTTACATTACGCTTCGCAACAAATAGACATGTCGCAAACAAAACCACAGGATCAAATATTACTGAGCCAACTGTATTCTGGCTGGTGCGGGATATTACGATGTCTGCTACTGGCTCTGCAGAGCAGGTGGCTTTGTAAAAAAAAAAAAAGAAAAAGAAAGAAAAAACTGGCGTGATTTGGCAATAGGAACGATGAATGTGAATTTTGCTAAGTTTTTCTTGTTTCTGTTTCTGTTTTTTTAAATTGTTCGCTTTAACCTGTTAAAGCTTTTTAAATGATTCAGGAACAATCTCAGAATAACACATCACTTCATAGACCAATGCGGCTCATGGTAAGGGATTTCAGAAAAATATTGTTGACACAGTCCTCCGGCATCAGTTGTTATAGCAAATGGCCTACTCTATGTTTATCTTCAAATCACAAAGGCATCTGTTGGCCATGGGATTTATGACTTTTGTCCATTCAGAGCAAATGAGGAAACAGAGTGACTTTGTTTTCTCTGTTTCACTTATTTAATTTCTAATCCCAACCTAAATATGACTCTACAACATTACTGGCCTCCAAGGATTCGTCCCATTGTACATCTTCATCTACTGTTTATTTCTACTCACTTGAGGCAGAGCGGTTGAATTGGTCAACAAATTACTGCCTCCCACTTCTAATGCAACAAAGGTTTCTTTTAACCATGACTGCGAGTGCCATCCACTGTGCACTTCAGCTCTCTGTTTTACTCCCTTTGTAAGTTATTTGTGGGTTTCCAAAAATCGATCCAGTGACGGTATTCACATGAAACCTTTCTTTGCGTCTGGTCTGAACAGAGCTTAACATTTTAAGACCTTAAATGGAACTTTCTTGAGGTTTGTAATGGAAACTAAGGGTCTCATTACTCTATGATGCAGTGCATGAATGCTTTGCACAGTGCACTGGATGTATTTCTGAGTCCTGATTCTTATTGAGTTTAGCAGAAATTTTGGAGTTTCTGTGGTTACTTGGGGGACGGGTCAACTGACGCAAGGCCTGTGCAGTTGTGTTGAAAAAATGTAACGAGTTTAATCTTGTTTTGCCAAAACTTGGACTTCATCGGAAAACCTTTTACCCTCAATAAAGTAGTGACTAAAGAATGGTCATGATGTTTAATTAACTTTTTTTTAAATGGCTGTATTTGTGTCTGTCATAAATCTACGGTTACCTTTATCTGTGTTCAACATATTTAAATGTTCTAATGTAATCTAATCTAATCTTTTTTTTTAATTTATTTCAGACTTCCATAGAAAGAAGCATTTTTCAGATTAAATGTAAATGTTAAAGGCCATCCTTCCATTGTCTTATGCTTGTCCAGTAGTTGCGGGCGCTGGAGCCTATGCCAGCTGTCACAGAACGAGAAACAAGGTATACTCTGGATGGGTTGCCGTTCTGTTGCAGGGCTAGCACATTTACACCTATGACCAACCAGAATCATCAGTTAACCTAATCGGCATGTCTTTGAACTGTGGGAGGAAACCAGAGTACCCTAAAGAAAAGCCCAGGATTCAAACCCAGGATGCTGTTGCTGTGAGGCAACAGTGCTAATCTCTGCACCACGTTTCAAGGCTTTTAAATGGTTTCTGGACTATTTTGAAGACTTTGAAGGTTAAACTTGTGGGAAAAAAAAGATGGTTTCAGAATTCTCAGAGTTGTGATAGGATCACTACTGTGCAAAGTTTTTCTTATGGTGGATTACGCACTACATAGGGTTTTTTCTGCTTTACTTTTTCACCCCCCTCCCCCCCCCCAAAAAAGCAAAACCCAAAGACAAATGACATGTATTAGTTATATGACTGTGAGGGAGTGTTATTTCACAATCATCCCTCATTGTCACGTTGTGGAATGAGCCAGAGCGCAGACGTAAAGATGATCTGAGGTCTTGAGATGTGGACATTGCTGACATTTTCTCTGCTCACCTGTCGCCCCGTCACCATGTGTCTCTGCTCATCAACATCAACATCTGCTCAGCGCATCTCATTATTGCGTTCTACTTTAAGAGACAGAATCATTCGTCAGAAGTATCCGACATGCAATCGGCCCATCATGGCTCCAATCATTCTTCCACAATACATTCCTGAGTGCGGGAGACATTTTTGTATAAACCCTGACCGCATCATTGTGGCCCAGAAGTCAACAGAACCTGTTCAGTAGTTCCTCTCATGTGTTTCTTTATGTTAATATATTCCCAGTTTCTTCTGAAAGCCCTTAATACGGTTTTACTTACTGACTTTCAGGAACATCAGTAAAAGTTTGGTGAATGTTCAGAACTTAAAACTACTTAAAGAACAGTTATTCATTTAACAGCTGCTGATGTATTTTCAATTAAGTTGATGGCTTAAAGGATACATTCAAGGACAAATAGAAACACATTTTGTGAAGCATCAGTTTGGTGGAAGCACTTTAGTTCAAACTTCCAGTTAAATGGGTACTACACCCCTGCTTCACGCCCTGCTACTGCTGCTTTAGTAAAGTAACCAACATATTGGTTAGTTGTGCCACCACCACTTAAACCAGTACATCAGGCTAGTCATGGTGTTGCATTATGAGGGCCTGTCTGCTGGTAGATGTCTGTTGTTTGTATGTTTGCCTTCACAATGGGTGTTTGTGTTGTTGGGCTGCTAACAGGGGTGATGGCAGCTCTCTGGTTTCAGATTGATTCAGCTGCATGTTTCTGAGGATTAGAGGTAGTAGCCAGCCAGTCTAGACTGGTCTCCAGTTACAGTGGACGCACACAATGACTGGGATGCCGACAGTGGGGACACCATGGACAATGTGCTTAATGGGTGGAGGAGGTTTTTGTGTGTGTGTGTGTGTGTGTGTGTGTGTGTGTGTGTGTGTGTGTGTGTGTGTGTGTGTGTGTGTGTGTGTGTGTGTGTGTGTGTGTCAGAAAAATGCATCAACTTCTACCAGCTTCCTAAATGTGGGGATTTACTGCACTTCTCTGTTTTGCGAATGGAGTATCTCAAAAATGTACTATTATAGAATATTAGTATTCTAATGCTGGACTCTGGGAACTGGATGTTTATGATCATTTTGAAGCTTTATCGACAAATCGATACAAAATAGAAAAAAAGTAGCAAAACAATTGTTACCTGTAGCTTAGCTGACTCAGTGTTAGTCATGGCAGAAACTGCAGTACAAGCATATAAGAATACCTGATCTCAGTACAGCCTTGTTAACATTACTTACGTATTTGCTGAGAGAAGCTAATGACAGCCTAGGTAAGTAACACATATTTGATTCGTCCTGATTAAACTGTAATATCTTTTGATATAAATTTTTAAAAAATGAAAAAGTAAACACAAATACATTTACACTCCACAATAAGATAATAGACCCTGAAATAATGGCAATGGTAGATAGTGAAGACTTGTCAATCTATAAATACAGTCTGTGGAAGTTGTCTTACAGCTTTGATTTCCTTATAAACGATGTCAATTTGACATATAATAGAAAGCAGACAGACATTAAATGAAAGAAATAATCACACAGAGAGATTCTGAGTGTGCTCCCCTGTCAGTATTTGTTAACCTGGCAGCAAAAGGCTCAGATCCCCCTGTAAGCTCCTAATTGTGCGTCATTGTCCTGCTGGACTTTGAACTCTGAGGGGTAATAGATGACACCCAGGGCTGCTGTTTGACTCCTGTACACTCTTTGTGGTGTGTGTGTGTGTGTGTGTGCATAGGATGGGTTAAGGCCTCAGATCCTGAAGGTACAAAAAGCAGAGGCTTAAAGTGTCAAGACCCTGACACCCAAAACACACAGATAAAGATGTACATGTGTGGCCTGAAAAAGCACGAAAACCCGGCATGTAAATATATAAAGACTCAAAACCCTTGTGTAAAAATAAACACAGAGGTACATGCATCTAACCCCACACTTTTCATGCCCAGACCAAAGTCTGGATCCAGGCTGAAGACCACCAGGTTGCGTCCACCTGTCCATCTTCCCCAAAAAGATTTTCTCAGGCATAATCTGTCTCCAGCGTCGTTTTCTTACCTCACAGTGGTACACGTTGTGTGAAGGGGCTGAGATATCTATGGCACGTGTTTGCATCACAGATGTAGGAGGGTTTTTCTTTTGATATAATTGCTACCATAATTGGTTTGTAGAGTCTAAGTTTGAGCTCCTGAAGGATGAAAATCATCGATTAAACACGGATTAGGAAATCTCAGTCTCGACTTCCTTTTTTTTTTTCATTGTTGTTGCTAAATTACGCCTTAAAAAGTGGCCAGAAATTTAAGTTACTCATTAAATTGTTCATGCTTAAATAAGCCAAATATATGTAGAAATACATTATGATAAATTCATTTTTTCCCGTTGTGTTAAAGAGGCTAAAAGTCTGTTAAGTCAGGCACATGTATTTGGTGCCTCCAAGTTTTTATTTTGACTGCATGCAGCGTGCGCTTGTGGTTTTTAGCCTCGTCGCCTGCTTTCAAAGCTTTCTGTGTCTCCAGCCTTCCCAAGATTGTAATCGAATGAACAGTTAAGAATTTCTTTCATTTCTTTCTTTCTTTTTTTTTCAGTCCAATACAGACTTGTACTCGCTGGGATGATTTATTTTTCCTCCAAATTCAACACTACTCACTGCCATTATGTGTCATGTTGGTTGTTTATGTGAGACCAAATGCATCCCAGGACATCTGAGGATCAATGAGCTGACACGCCATGACTAATCCATTAGATGTTCTGCGCTGTAAAAATATTTCGTATCCTCGGGGTCATTTATTATTTATGATTATTTTATTATTTTTCGCACAGATATGAAAGAAGCTTGCGTGAAAATCATCCATTGTGGTCGAGCGAAGTGATCCGCAGTAAATCCTCCCTGATGTCTCAGTTACTGTTTTGCTGTGTGATCACGGGCGGTTGTTCTTTGATTTCTAGAGAGGTGTTTTTTAGATACAAACGTGATTGTATCCGTTTGGGGTTGCATCAGGAAGTGCATCTGGCTTAAAAAAAACAAAAAAACGGTCAAATTAAATATGTGTCCCTGCTGTGACAACCCTCTGTGAATAAGGAGGAGCTAGAAGTAGCATTTTCGTCTACCTGCCATTCAAACCGCATATGACCAGTTCCACATCCTGTAACGCATTAAGGTAAATTATTATAAATATAACCATTGCTCTTTACCTCTGAGGAATAATGAATATATTTATGCCACCCAGACACCTGTTGAAGACTAAACAAATTTATTAATTAATTAATAACAATAATAAACTACAGTTAACCCAAGAAAGAGCAAGAGAAATGGTTCATTGTGTTTAACAGACACGATGCGTTAATATCAGGATGAGTTAATATCATCTAAAGTTATTCTTTCATTTACTGAGCTGGTTAATAGTCAAAGATCAGCAACTCCAGTCAAATCAGATGTCTGTACCATGAAGCAGGATTTTGTCTTATCTGCGTGGCTTCAGGGTTTACTCTGCATTTTTTGTACTACACACTGGGGTATATTGCCAAGAGAACTTATAGTCACTGTGTTTATCAGCTCATTATTTTTGATCTAACGGCCCCTCATTAGCACTCTGGTTCTTTCCTTCTATCTAAACTAAACTCTAAACTTCAGTTTAGATTTTACATGCACATATAGTGGAACAAGCCATAAGATGAGAATTAAAGAGAGGTGAATATGTGGCTATTGAGTTATTATAGATATTGAGTTATGCACACACTCAGAAAATTAACTCCATTATTATATCCATAGATAGGTGCAGCAGTCCCCTCAAAGGTGTCGTTGAACCCTTAATGGGGGGATAATTATTTTTCTATTGTATCATGTAGCTTAGACACTAATCTTCAACCACTGGTGACAATTTTGTACTTATTTATTTCACCTACAGTTTAGAATTACCAATTAACCTAACATGCGTTGTCTTTGGACTTTTGGGGAGATAGCGTAGAAACAGGAGAAGAAGAAAACAAACACCAGGTGACACAGGGAAAACAAACACCTCAGGAGAGTTCAAACCCAGAAACTTCTTGCTGTGAGGCAACAGTGCCTCAACAGATAACAGCAGGAAGGTCGGTGGATTGAGCCCTGGCTCCTCCGATGTGCATGTTGGAGTATCCGTGGGTATGTGCAAGATTGATAGATAAGATAATCTTTAGGATTTAAAGATTTTGCGTGTATGAATTTATATCTGATGTCTGAATGAGACTTGTAAAAAGCTGCTTTGATCAGTAGAAAAGTGCCATATAAGTGCAGTGCCCACCCCCGCACCTGCAAGCACCCAGGTACCGAGGAAATGCGTGAAATATTTTATCTAATTTATTTTTATAGGTTCTTTCCCTAATTGGGAAAATACTGAAAAGGTATTTCATCTGAGGTCCAATAACTATCCCTATTTCTTCTTGTGGTTTATATTCAAACAGTTACACACCTGACAGCTGACTCCATGTTGGAGTGTTCTCGCTGCTGGTGATGCATGTGAAAAGCTAACACGCTATTGTCCACATTTCTCGCCATGCCTCCATCTGTTGCCATCTTACTCCTGGCCTCGGGAGATTCAGGAAATCAGTTGGCTGAAGAACATGGCGTCAGAGGGCCTGCGTGGCTGAGAGCAGCTTCAGTGGATTTAGGGTCACACCCAGTGTTTGAAATTAACACCAGCCTAACACCAACCAAATGCTGATAGATGCAAATCTGCAAATAGTCTCCAGCTCTCAGACAATATTCTAGCTCGAGGAGATAAACCTTTAATGTTGGCCTTATTCTATTTTTAAAATGATTTCTAGTTATTAGAGCAGGACTGAATAAATATATATTTTTAAATCCCTTTGTTATTAAAAGGAAATTTAATAAGAAAATACTGCCTATGTAGTACTTTTGTTAGCACGCCCGTATCCAGTAATATTTCAGGCTCACTTGACTTATAGCTCATTAATTACAATATCATTTAGTTTTTAGGTTGGTGGGTACACTTACAGTGATTTCTACTGATTTTACTTTGTTGATTTTTACAAAGGAAAACAAAAAAATGTGTGATTGAGGAGTTCTGATGCGTTTTCTTTGTTTTTTTAAGGATCAGTTATGGCATTAATTGAGCTTCAAGAACTTTTGAAAGACTTTATCATTCCTGTCAGTGTTTCCCACTGTGTTCACACCCAGTTACACACCCTGCTGAATCGCAGGAATGAGCAGTCGGACACACAGAACACACACTCACCTTCCTGCGTATTGAAAGTGTGCATGCTTCAACATGTGCATGCATGAATACAGACAGGTATACATCATATATACACTAAGACACGAGTAAAGCAACACTTCCACCAACACGGAGCTGAACCTGAGTCATGGTGCTAAAGCTCGCCCCGAGGTGAACCCTCATTTTACCTCCACCCTTCTCTATTCTCTTCTTCTTGGGTGGGGAGGGGTGGCCTGGCGTCACCTGTCTGTTTCTGAAGGTGTCAAAGCACCGAGGTGAGATCCCTCTCGCTGTCCTGTAGAAGGTTGGGATCCTAGGTAGCCGAAGGCCAGCCTCCTCCTCCACACAAGCATCGCAGTGATGAAGAAATGTGGGGACCTGAGAGGCCAGAGGGGCGAGTCCTCTTTTTATCATAATGGCAGCTTCATGTTTTTTGTGGCCTGCTTTGTTGAAAAGCTGCCCAGCTGTTGGTGCCTCCCAGCCCCCTCATTCTCTTTTCTCCTCTCCAGCTTTTACTACTTTCTTTTTTGGCTTCTATCTCTCCTGCACTTCTCCTCTTTGCCCCCCCCCCCCCCCCCCCCCCCCCCCCCCCCCCCCCCCCCCCCCCCCCCCCCCCCCCCCCCCCCCCCCCCCCCCCCCCCCCCCCCCCCCCCCCCCCGCCTGCCTCCC
>VURO01005567.1:3063-14292 GCA_015108175.1 Pelvicachromis taeniatus
AAAGAGGGGGAAAAAAGGGGGGGGGGGGGGGGGGGTTAACAGATGGTAGTTGAACGTGTTGGGACAAAATTAGAAATAAAAACATCAGAAGGACAGCTCAGGTTGAGACAACGTTAGAAAGACGAGGTAGGGACTGTGTGGAGAAGTGCCGAGGAGGCATAGTGGCTCTACTGGACAATGGAGATGGAGTTGCCAGGCAGGCATCTCCTCTCTAACCCAGGAGATGCCTGGGTTAGAGAGATGGAGACAGACGATCTCATGTGATGATTTTTGGATCTAGTTATTTTTACATAACATTTATACAGTTATAATTACAGACTTCCTGTTCCAAAAAAGAGACAACACACAGATGGTTAAAAAAAACTGTATCAGACAGACATTAATGCCACTATAGGGATTTTTTTTAATTACACAGAGGAAATCTGAGATGTTGGCAGTACAAAATTTCACTTGGAGAGTGATGAAGATGGAGAGTTTGTGGATGCCGTTAGTTTGTCTGTGTGGATACTTACGTTACAAACATCAGATGTTCAGATATTTTGCCAGTCTTCAGTATCAGCTGATATTTGCCTCGTTGGCGGCTGTCAGCCGATCTAACGAATGATTTTATTGTTACCGACAGCAGTGGTTGAACTTTATGTTGTGACTCGTGTCAGTCTTTGTGCTGGCTAAATCCTCAAACACAGTCAAACTCTACGTATGACAGTTTTAACGTCTTCCTGCTTTTTATCACACTATTAGTGCTTAATATGAAACTATATTTTAAGTACACAGTAACAGTGCAGCCCACGTATTTCAAGCTGTGTGCTCGATGCTGAATCATCATCACACTGCAGGAGCAGAAACTGACAGTTTTCATGGAAATTTGGGGAAAACAATGTTTCACTCGTGCAGATTATTTGTAGTTCAGTTTAAGCTTCATGTCAACTAAGTACAGAAACCACTCTGATCAACATTTGACCTTCGTGTAGGCGAATGTACAGTGTCCCTATAATAACAGCAACAGAATTTCCTGAAAATGGTAGTCGTCTTTGGGACTAGATTTCTCAGGACAGTCCTGTAAAAAAAAAAACAAAAGTGTAATATAAATCGTCATCTAATTGATCTGATCCTGCTGCAGTTGCATAGCTGACGTCATATTTAATGTGCGTTGCCACTCATTGTGTGGTTGTTTATTGAAACTGCAGAATTTTGAGGCTGCTGTTCAGGCTAACGTGTTGGTGAATGGACGGCCTTGGGACGAGGCGCCCGACGATGAAGGTGATCCTTCGCCCCTTTCTTACTCTTGTTTCAATTATTATATCTTAAGGAAAGCCTTATTAGCTTAACTACGCTGTCTGTTTGTCCACCGCTAACACCCTCAGCAGAGGATGAAGCTGTCGATCTGGAAAGCCTCCTGGACGATACTATCATTGAGACCACAAGAAGGCGCCGTACCTTCCCCAAAAAGATCCTTCCTCACGTGGTGCATGCCCTCAAAGCTGAGCGGAAAATCATGGTGGGGCTTTTTTCTCCTTGTTTATTTTTTTTATTTACCAGCTCTGATTCTTGAGCATTACTCCCAGTTTGAGCGGTTTCATAAAAACAAACAAATGCGTTGAATTACTAGAGTGCAAAAGTGCCAAGTATCCAGTATTTTTCAAAGCAAACAGTCTTTTCTGTCGTAGAGAAAAAGTTTATTGCTTATTATCGATTTCACAGACAGATATTTGTCTAAAGATTGAAACAAACGTGCTTCATGTTTCAGGGGCTGTATGAGCAGGCCATCAAACCTCAGGAGGTGGTCAAAGATCCTGATCAAGGTAGTAGCTCTGATCATTTCTACAGGCACACACACATTCTTTTATTTTAGCTTCAAAACACCAAAACTTTACAGGTATACCAGTGACTGTTCACCTACAGCTGACTTGAAGCGTCCTGTACTGCTGGTTCAGGACAGTGTTACAGTCTTACTTTGGAGACTAAGTTTAGACATCCCATGGTTACGCGTAGAGTCAAAAAAAGAAATCACATAAAGCGTCCTTTGTCCAGTGAGGGGGTGTTTTCTACTTTAAAGTGCTTTCAAAGTGGAAGAACTGGTTCTTTTTAAAGGCAGACATGAAAGTTTCAGCGTCACTGAAATGAAATACCTGTATGCATCAGTACTTCTTGTTCACCACTTTCAGTAGACTGAAGGGAAGGCTGTCAATAAAAACATACTGGCAGGTTGTGAATGACTCACAAAGCAATAACAATAGTTTTACTGTAGTATTGCAGAGCACACAGTCATTTAATGAAAAATGTTTATATCTATATATGTATATTTAAACTTAAGGAGTCATTTGCAGAGCTGTTGGTAAGCAGAGCAGAGCCACATTACATTCATAGTAAATTGCTACCGCAAGCGATTTGCCTGGGAGAGCCTACCGTAATTTCGGACTATAAGCCGATACTTTTTGCACGAGCTTTGAACCCTGCGGCTTATTGTCCGGTGCGGCTTTTCTAAGGCTTTTTCATGATTTTTGTGACATCGTAAGAGGATTTGTTTTGGTTTGTTCCGCCATTTTGCCTGGCGGAAAGGCATGTGATCAGTCGAGGCGGGCTGTGCGCCGCGGCTACTAGCCCGCGGCTACTAGCCCGCGGCTACTAGCTACTAGCCCGCGGCTACTAGCTACTACCCACCCACTAGCGCTACTAGCCCGCTAGCGCTACTAGCCCGCTAGCGCTACTAGCCCACTAGCGCTACTAGCCTGCTAGCGCTACTAGCCCGCTAGCACACCTGCGGCTTTTAGTCTGGTGCGGCTAATGTATGAACAAAATATGATTTTTTTTCATAATTTCAAGTTGTGCGGCTAATATTCAGGTGCGCTTTGTAGTCCGGAAAAGTTAAAGCTGGCTTTCAGAGCTGCAGCCACTCATGAATAAATTGCTCATTAAAATAAATCGAATCAACATTAGTTTGAAAACGAGAAATGATGCTTGAAGAGAGAAGCAAATTCTTGCATGGCCTCATGAAAAGTCGGCAAACGACACTGCAGTTCTTCATCACAGCAAAATACACAAAAACTGCAGATATGTTTACATGGCGTATAAATAGATGTGTTTATACACCGCTTTACTTTTAATCATTGGTTGTTATTCATCTGTGGCTGCCTTCCAAAGTGTGTCCTGTCTCCTTATCTTCACCCCCAACCGGTAGCAGCAGATGGCCCCGCCCCTCCCTGGGCTTGGTTTTGGTGAAGGTTTCTTCCTGTTAAAAGGGAGTTTTTCCTTTCCACTTTCGCCAAAGTGCTTGCTCATAATAGGGGTCATATGATTGTTGGGTTTTTCACTGTATGTATTATTGTAGGGTCTACCTTACAATGTAAAGTGACTTGAGGTAACTGTGGTTATGATTTAGTCCTGTATAAATAAAATTGAATAGTTTTTAGTTTGTTTAAAATTTTCTAGATGTTGAATTAAAGATTTAAAAGAAAAAAAAAAGTGTTTTGTATTTTAAGTAATATTTGTCCAAATATAGTCACTCTTTCCTATTTTATACCAGACAATAGTCACTTCTGCACACGCCTAGTCTAAGTGTAGTTTCATTATGCCATATGATTCTGTGAATATTTTGTGATATTCTTGGTGTTTAATCAGTGGGGACAGTCCTTTTTATTTTGCAACAAATCTCCACAATGCCTAAGCAGACAGACAAGACTAACTGTAGCCACTACTCACACCGACTGGCAGTTTACCCTCCATAACAGTGCCGTTCTTGTGTGTTTAACCAGAGAACATCATGAATGATGTGACAGCAGTCGCTCCTGGTGTGGTAAAGCAGACCATCCAGGTCGTAAAGGTAACACACTGAAAGCTCTTTGCAGGTTGTCCTTCATAAATACGGTCACATGTTCATGTATAGAGTCATTAATGACACACATTTACTTCTACAGTCAATCAACACTCTGCAAACACAAGCTGAAGGCCTGTGTGAAATCCTCAAAATGAAACCCAGCCAAGCCTCGGTGGAGATACACAGAGAAGTGTTTGGTTTTAATGACCAATCAGAGGCTCCCTTTCCTCCTCCAAAAACAGCCATGGGAAACAAGCAACCAATCAAGAGAGCCGTAGAGGAAGCAGCAGCCGCAGAGGGCTATGTGCCCCAAGCCAAGAAACCAGAGTGCAGCGTGGGAGAGGACGAGCTCGAGTGACACTTGAAGAAACATTAAACCAGTGTTGAAGTGCCAAACGCTGCACTTCCTCTAATGGCCACTTGAGGCTGACCCCAAGAACCAGCACATCCATAGACTCCCACTCTGTAACCTGCTCCATTAATATTAGCAGGCCCGTGTCTGTGGATGCAGCATGCCATCCAGGCTTAGCCAATAACGTATCTCTCCCCGTCTGTGGGCACTTCACCAGCACTGTGGTGGCCAAAATAGCAACACTGGGGCCTTAAAATACACCAGATTGTGTCACAGTGAATACATCCCTTTTTTAAATATTGTCTGTGGCTGAAATTAATAACCGTAAACGTGATCATTCTTTTCCATGAAGCCAAACAAGTTTCAGTTTCATGTGTGGGCAGCGTCCAAAGCCCAAATAAAAATAAACTGGCTGATTTGTTTGTCCACTTGCAAGGAGTAATTTAATCTTATGTGAAGCATGTTTTTGCATATTTTCTCAGCTTGATCAGCATCAAAGTCTTTCATTTGTTAGAAGAATGTCTAACACATGAAAGGGAAAACTGTAATTAATGTTGCAGATTTGAGTGAAATCATAGAGATCATTTCTGTTGTCTTATGCATATTGTATAAAGTACAATTCCTGAATTAACCTTCTTTCTCATGTTAGCAGCATTGTGGTCACTTTAATCCACTTTAGAGAAACACATAAACCTTAAATTTAGGGTTAACACTCTGTAAAAGCTGTCAGAGTAGTTAAATATATTATTATGTTTCTGTTTTTCAAAGCTTTCACTGAGATAAATGGTATTTTTTGGAAACTATGTTAAGTTTGGATTTATAGTTTTCACCTCCAGAATAGGCAGCACGGTGGTTAGCACTGTTGCCACACAGCTGAGTTCAATCCCACCATCAGGCCGGGGTCTTCTGTGTGGAGTTTGCATGTTCTTGCGTGGGTTCTCCCCGGGTACTCCGGCTTCCTCCCACAGTCCAAAGACATGCAGTTTGTGGGGATAGGTTAACTGGAAACTCTAAATTGCCCATAGGTGCGAATGGTTGTCTGTCTGTGTGTGTTAGCCCTGCGACAGACTGGCGACCTGTCCAGGGTGTACCCCGCCTCTCGCCCCAAGACAGCTGGGATAGGCTCCAGCGCCCCCCCGCGACCCTGAAAAGGAGCTGGAGCTGAAGATGAACCTCCAGGGTGAAAGTCTTGTGTTTCACCAGGTTTTTCTTTTGTTGATTATCTCAGTTGGCTTTCTGGTAGTCCTGCAGACAAACTTCTTGCAGATGCTAAATACAGCTCAACCATGGGCCCCCCTGAGTCACATGACTTACATTAACTGTCCTCGCCACTTCTTTAAAAAAGGCAGCGAAATGGAAAAGTTAGCTGAAGTGAAACTCAAGCTAGTTTTCTACCCGGTGTGTTTGAACTTGGCTGTCCTCGATGCCCGGCACACACACACACACACACACACACACACACCCCTCAGTCTACTGACAGGACCAGTGTTCAGAATACCGTCCTCTTTCCTTTTAGCTTTTCATTTTAAAGCCTGTGATGTCAGACTCTGGTTTTTCATGCCAGTCTCAACAGAATAGCATCAACACCAACCAGCTCTGTGAAGGATGGGAGGTAAGAAAGACCACGTCATTGTGCTTTTTGTTTACATGTGTACATTCAGGAGTTTTACTTTCCTCTTAATCCACGGGGAGGTCAAAGGTCAAGCGGTTTAAAGCACCGTCTTGTGTATAGAGGCTGATATCGCTTTGGTCACCCTCGGTGCTTCACACGGAGGTTGTGGTTGTGTGAGAAATGGGCAGATATGTGATGTTACACTGCCAGTGTCCCCACATGAATCTGCACAAACAAACTGGTTAAGCAGTAAAAAAATGAGACGTAAAATCTCACAAATGTAGAACGTGTCAAAGGTGTTTGTTTGTGTCAGTGTTCAGAGGATGAGGGGCGGAGGATGAAGAGGAGAGAGAAGAACAGAGTTGCTGCTCAGAAGAGCCGGAAAAGGCAAACTCAGAGAGCCGACCTGCTGCACGAGGTGGGTCTGCGTACTTCTGCTGATCAGCTTCAGATTATGCATAAAGTTGGGGTGTCAAACACATGGCTCGTGGGCCCAAAGTGGCCCATCAAAAGGTCTTATGTTTGTGCTCTCAACAGGTTTGCAAAATGTTGCAAATATTTTTTGCTCCATGAAGGTTTATTTTGTAAGACTGGTTGTCTGCGACGTTGATTTCGTCACAGTCCGTGGGTCGACCGCTCACTTGTACAGACTTCTGCTGACCATAACACACCGGCTGAAGTGAGGCGGTTAATCCAACGACCATGCCAACACGCTTCTTTGATTTACAGCTGAAGTGTTTCTGGCTGGCTGTTTTGCTTCTCAAACTGTTTTAGGTTTTAATACAGTTCAGATCAGTTTGGGCTTTAGAGACGCTGCTGCTTTAAAGCAAACTGTGGGTCAAAGAGCAACTAGCATTTACACTTGGACCACCTGGATAAAAGTATGAAGAAACTGAGTTCATGATTATTACTGTTTGTAGCTTCTTTTTTTTTAAGTTTATTATTAATAAAAAAATAGTGACTTGTGGCTCCTGAGCAGTTGTTAGCTTGTGAAGCAGGGTAAGGGAGTTCTTCTCTGTCTCCATATGATCGAATCCAGAGGTGACTGAATGTTTTCCCCAGCTTAATGAAGACGTCATGTGATTACAAGCTGGGAATCCTATTGTGCATTTATGCAATGAATGTGTGGCTATACAAAAATCAAATGTTCCAAAATGACAATCCCAATCAAAATTCCATAGTGATGAAATGTCCAGTCTAGCTCTTGTTTTAAAATAAATATGATTTTTTTATTGATATGAAAGCTGTTATTTTTTTGAATGTAACACGTATTTTTAATGCTCAGTTCCCACTTTGTTTCCCCTCTTCACCTCCAGGCCTGTGAGCTGCTAGAGCAGAGGAACAGGAAGTTGAGGAGAGAGGTAAACACGCTGCTAATTCTGCCTCTGTTCCTCTCAGTTATGTTCGTCTTTTACAGATAATATTATCTTACGTAAACAGCTGCAAGTCCTTAATGCATGAAAGGCTTTAAAAACACAAATTAAACAGATAAAATAAACTAGTGCTGGTGTATCTCCAATGGTTTTACACAGCAGTAACAGACTGAATTCATCTCCAGGTGGATTCTCTGTCAGAGGAGCAGCACCTGCTGACTGAAGCTCTAAGGGCCCACGAGCCCTTCTGTCCCATCATGCACTGCTCCTTCGCCTCCTCCACCTCTTCCACCCTGCAGCCTGAGAACATGGCAGCCCGCTCTGTTTGAGGCAGGGAGCAAAGTTTCTGAAGACAAGTTAAACTTCTGAATGTATCTGAGAGTTGGTGTCTCTGTAATGCTGCAGTGAACCTCTAGAGAGCGCTGTTCACCACGCTTACGCACAGCGACGACGCAACAGGTGTGAGCTGCTGCTGAGCTCAAATCCCGGTGAAGAGCGCCCTCTGGTGGTGCTCTTATAGAGCTAATCATGTCACTGAGAGCAGACCTGAGCTGCAGCAAATACGAAGCAACGCAAGTGTAATATTGTTGCCTTTGTTGTGATCAGAATAAAACACTGACTCATTCATGTGTTTATGAAAAATTCATGTGTTTAACAAAAATTATCTGATTTCACATTTTCACTGTTCCTAAATGAAGAAAAATGGGCCATCATCATCATCATCTTCTGCTTCTTCTTATTATTATTATTATTACATTTATAGCAGCTAGTCTGACACTTTTGCTCATAAAACAACATTAGTTTAATCAGGGATAGGGATTGAAATAAATAATGTCTAAACATTCAATAGCCACTTTATTAGGTATACCTCACTAGTACAGGGCTGGACCCCATTTTTGCCCACAGAGCTGTTTTAATTCATCGTAGTGTAGCTTCATTTGAATTTTGTGACATGGTGTGTTATCTTGCTAGAGGGTGACACACCGTATTCATCAATACTCAATGCTCAAGCTTTGTTTAAACATTGCTCATTCGGTACTAAGGGGCCCAAAGTGTGCTAAGGAAATATCTCCAACAGCATCACACCAGCAGCAACCCGAGCTGCTGATAGAAGGCCGTGTGGATCCATGCTTTCATGTTGTTTTCACCAAATACTGATTCTACAGTACAAATGTGCTTCCAGTCCAGTGAACCAGTGTAGAGGCAGCCTCAGTTTCCTCTTCTTAGCTGACAGGATCATTTGCTTCAAGATGGAACTTGTTATGCATCGAGAGATTGCCTTCTTTGGTTGTAATGAGTAATTATTTGAGTTCCTGTTTCTTTCTGCCATTCCCCTAAAACCTCTGACATCAACAAGGCATTTTTGCCCAGAGGACTGTCCCTCACTGCATATTTTCTCTTGTTCAGATCATCCTCTGTGAACCTTAGAAATGGCCTTAGAAAAATCCACTAGATTAGCAGTTTCTGTACTGGCACCAACAACCATACTGAGTGTAATGTTGTGTAAATCAGATTTCTTTCCTCACCTGGTGCTCGGCTTGAACTTCATCAGGTTGTTCTGAGCGTGTCTACAAGGTGTGGCAACACAGTTTCATAAAGACAAAAAAAAAGTCAAGCACTTTTAGTGTTGTTTGCAATGTGTCTATTCAGGTGCCAGTGGTTCAAGTTGGTAATTATAATTTTTGTGCCTTTTTTAAATTGTTTGGAGAGACGACTGCGAGAAGATGTGGATGAAACGAGGAGCTGACACTGAAGTAAAATGTTCCTGTAGCATCATGTTTTGCTGCTATATGTTAATACGACATGAGCCCTGGTTGAAAGGAAAGCACAGCAGTGCACTTTAGAGACACATGAAATGTTTCCAGCGCCAAGCGCTAAACCCACAGACCACACTTTGAGTCAAAGCATTGTTTTCTGCTGCACGGTGGTGCGGTGGTTTGCGCTGCCCACAACATAAAGGTTCTGGTTTTAAATCTCCTGCTCACATGGGGCCTTTCTGCGTGGAGTTTCCATGTTCTTCCCATGCCTGCCTTGGATTCCTCCCACAGTCCCACAGTGACACCACACCAAACAACCAGCGTGTGTGTGTGTCAAAATCACAAAAGCTCAAGCCCGCAGACTGAAAGACCTGTGTGATGTCTGAAAGCTGCAAAATCTCTGATTGTGTCACGGATTGATTGCGAAGCTAAAGCTCTCCATCCTCGTTTTAAGTAATAGAAACGTCTTCAGGGACATCACATCCTTTTACTAGAAGTCTTGAGGTCATTTTGAACTCACACATGTCACAGTCAGACAAACATAAGCATCGGAATAGAAATCTATAAGTTGGCAGACGCTACCAGTTCCCCATTTTGACCGCAACTGCATCAGTGTTTAAGACGGCACAGTACCGAGCCTGCTCTTTCAGTTTTCCTTCCTCCCTCCTTCCTTCCCCCTTCACATGAAGAGGTGAGTGGATCATTTCGACACAGAACATGATGAAGCAAACGACTGGAGACGGACCATTTCGTAGCAAAAGTTTTCAGGGAAGCCAAACTGACGCTTTTCTTCCACAAACCTGTTGATGGATTCTTTGAAGACAAAAAGAAACAGCGTGGGAAGGTGAGCTGGTTTCAGCCTATTAGTGTAGAATTACAGCTGATGACTGAATGACTGTGAAACAGGCGGCTGCATGGGAAATCAAGAATCATCAAGAAGAAATGATGAAATGATGAACAGTGGGTTTAAAACGTCTTTAAAACTTTAAATCTACGCGTCACTTCACAGCAAGAAGATCCTGGGTTCAAATCCGCGATGTGAAATTTGTATGCTCGCCCTCTTTCCAAGTACTCCCACTTCCTCCCATTGTGTTCTTTCACGGTTTCAGGATTCCCTGAAACTCTCCCTCTAAAATCCATCTCGCCACATACAGGTGAAATGTGATCTGGAAAAGCCTCATCAAATTTCAGGTTAAAAGAATTACATTTATGGTAGCTGGGCTAGGCTGCAGCAGCACATACTGTATGTTATAGTGGCAGAAATAATTATTTGATCCCAAGTCAAACGTGGTTTAGTACTTGGTGGAGAAATCCTTGTTGGCGAAGGCAGCGATAAGATGTTTGCAGTATGAGGTTTGTTTTCAGGACCCTAATGTGCTTCTTCTTTAACCACTCCTTTGTTGCCTTGGCGATATGTTTTGAGTCATTGTCACGCTGGAAAACACATCCATGACCCATCTTCATTGTTCTTGCTGAGAGAAGGAGGTTGTAGTCCAAGAATTTACCATACACGCCCTAACAGATGGGGCTAACAGAGAAACAGCCCCAAAGCATCATGTTCCCACCTTGATGCTTGGCTGTGGGGATGGTGTTCTTTGGCTCATTCTCACCTTTGCGGGGTGCTGAGAGGTTTCAACCTATTGCGACACAGTGTGCTACCAACGGTGGTCATGGTGATTGTGGTCCCGACTGCCTCAGACCATTAAAAAGCTCCTTTCATGTAGTTTTGGACTAATCTACCCCATTTCTGCATGTGTGGAGCTCCAGACCGAGGGTCATTTTATATCATACCTGTCAATTCAATTCAATTCAATGTTATTTATACAGCGCCAAATCACAACAACAGTTGTCTCAAGGTGCTTTACATTGTAAAAACCCAACAATCATATGACCCCCTATGAGCAAGCACTTTGGCGACAGTGGGAAGGAAAAACTCCCTTTTAACAGGAAGAAACCTCCGGCAGAACCAGGCTCAGGGAGGGGCGGGGCCATCTGCTGCGACCGGTTGGGGTGAAAGAAGGAAGACAGGATAGAGACATGCTGTGGAAGAGAGCCAGAGATTAATAACAAGTATGGTTGAATGCAGGGAGATCTATTAACACATGGTGAATGAGAAAGGTGACTGAAAAGGAAAAACTCAATGCATCATGGGAGTCGCCCAGCAGTCTGAACCTATAGCAGCATAACGAAGGGAGGATTCAGGGTCACCTGATCCAGCCCTAACTATATGCTTTAGCAAAAAGGAAAGTTTGAAGCCTGATCTTAAAAGTAGAGATAGTGTCTGTCTCCTGAATCCAGACTGGGAGCTGGTTCCATAGAAG